>MU703817.1:18139-33639 GCA_026770625.1 Nicotiana glauca
GGGGTTTGGCAGGATGGGGGGATGGGTTTGTGCAAGAAAATGATAAACAAAAATTTGAAGTAACAAAAAAATAATTTTTTTTGCGGGGGAGGATGCATAGTGGGTGGTGACAGATAAAAAAACATAAATTTGAAAAAAATAATCTTTTTGGAGAGAGGGGTGGGTGGGTATGGGGTGGGCTGGTAAGGGTGGAAATAGAGTGGGGAAATGTTGAGAAGGAGTTTTGGAAAATATTTTCCATTCTCATGATAAGGAAAATATTTTTATCCAATTAGAAGAAAATGAGTTCATAAAAAAAATATTTTCCTGCCAAAAATAAAAAATTTAAAAAATATTTTCCTTCATACCAAATACACCATAAGATTGTCTTTCACTAAAACTTTTGGGGTATTTTATTGTTCTCTTCAAAGCACCAAAAAAGATCTTCTTAATTAGTTTTTCACTTATTAAGAAATTCTAAGGACCAAAGTGTCAACTTCGATAAGAGTGGTAGTACTTAATTTCTCCCAAACGAAGCTCATCATAATAAGACGGACAAAGATTACTTTTTGCTCGTAGCCGAAACTATTAATATATATATGTATTTTAATTATTATTTTAAAAGAGACTATACAATATTATTTTTCCAAATAATAATGCTGAATAAAAAGGAGAAGTAAAAAGTAACATGATGAGAATTAATAGCTTGAGAACTAATGCATAAACCATCCATTGCAAAAATATATGCAATTATAGCTGAATCTACAAAAGTTAGAAAAGTGACATTGAAGTTTAGACATTTCACTTTTGAGCTAGTAATTTTTATTATTCTTGACTGTGATATTTGCTTAGAATAATTTACTTTCCTTCTTGAAAAATATTAAATGATTAGCGGAAGGTAATATTATACTATAGTTGCTTTATGTTTTTGTATCACATGTTTGAAAATCTAATATAATTCTTATTAATTTTACTGTGAAACATCTCCATCATTGGTTAAAGCAAACATTTTAAAAACTAAAAAAAAAAAGGGACGATCGATTTTTAAATTTTACATGACCGAAAGGGAAATATTAGAAAAACTTAAAGAAGAATGTTGCCAACTGTAGGCGGCAGACTTTTAATATTGTGGCTAACTTTAAGCAAAATTTCATTTGCTTTTTTTTTCTCTCTAAAAAAAACTATTAGTGTTTAAGCCAAATTAAATAAGTTAACATATGAAATTATATTTTAGGGGAGAAAATATCACATAATTGCGATTAAATGATAAATAAATTCACCTCACATCTATAATATAAGTAATTTATTTCAAAAATATTTGATATTTTAAATCAAGAAGTCATTGATTCATTTTTTGTTGCAAATTTCTTCACCTACATATTATTGTACTTTAAATATTACTCCCTCTATTTTAATTTATTGTAAAAAAAATAGCTTATTTTTAAATAATTGAGTTTGCAATTAAATATTACTCCCTCTATTTTAATTTATATGGCAAAATTACTCTTTGTGGAGTCTACGATATTTATTTTTAACCACATTTTTCTTAAATATGTTTTAAATGTTTTGAAATATAAATTATCATGATTTATAGTACTTTGTACGTAGTTTAAAACGTAAATTTTATTTTCAAAAATTTGAAGCATCTACGTCTAATTTTATGGTTAAAATTAAGAACTTTGACTCTTGTATATCAAATTGTGTCATATAAAATAAAACGAATGAAGTAATACATATATAATTATTTTTTTTAATACAAATACAAAATCTAATCAAAAGCTGCTTCATTTGTCCGAACCATATATTATGCACTAACTCCACCCTTGATTCATATCCGTGGAAAGGAAAATATAAGAAAGGGAATAATAAATTAAAGGGAAAAAAAGGAAGATAATGTCTTCTGTCCCACCTTTCATCCTCATGATGGTTATGGTAGAAAGTTATTTAATTGACTCTTTAGCTTTTTTCATTAATGAAAATAAATTAAAGCAATATGTTATTTTCTTAGTGTTGTTACCTCAGGAAATTAACTCTAGGAGATATGATGATCGTTGGTTTTGCCCTCTTAGGTTAGACAAAGACCACTACTTACCGTTCATCTTCCCAAAAAAAAAAAGAAGAAGAAGAAGAAGATGACCTTTACCTAACGACTGAAAAACAAATTATACCGTACAAAAAAATTAAACTTTTTTGTATGATATTTTAACTTATATATACTGAAAGTATAAAATAAAATCATTATACACAAACAATATATTTTAACATCGTATACGGGTGAAACCGGGGCTAACACACCCCGATTTTTCGATGGGTCAAACGAAGCAAGGGTATGAATACATGAGATCGAAATCGAAGTTGGGAACTTCTGTACCGAGGCCCGAACGGAATGCTCGCCACCAGACTTGATAAAACGACGCATCTCGAACCCCGGGTGAGTTCCGAGACTTCAGGAAGCACATGAACGATTGTAGGCGACAGATAGGGGCCATGATATCTAGAACCAACCGGATATCGCATCGTTGATCTCGCTCCATGGCGGTTACAAATCTGTAATTAACGAGAGAGGAGGATTTTACCTTGGTAAGACTTGTATTAGGGGTGAAACTCTCCTACTATATAAAATAAATTTTTTTCTTTAATAACACACATTGTAACACGCAAATCAAGGCAATATAAATTCATTTTTCTGCTTTCTATCTACTAAAAATTTCTTATTTTATTGTTGTTCTTCATATATTTGGCTTTAAACCAAGGGTCCGATCGATGGCAAAATTCAGCTCAAATCTGAGCCCATCGTAATATCACAATTGATTTGGTTACTCATTCTATATTTAATTGGTTTATCTAACATTCTTGATTATTTGTGTTGAATCAATACACATATCTTTAAAACCATGTATAAATTCAATTGTTATCCGTTTTAAGGGTAAATAATTTGGCGTGCACCGCAGGGCTAAGTATAATAGTGGTGGTTTGAATCATAGTATAACGATAGGGACATAGATAGGCAAATAGTATAACGAGGGATATTTTAAAATCATTTTCAAAAGTACAGAGATATATTTAGACTTTTTTCATTTTTATTTTATTTTATGGTATAGAAATTTTACAAGATATAAAGATTTTAAGTTCACAACAAATATATGATAATAGTATCAAATATATATATTACAAAGGGTTAATTCAGTTAATAAAATGCTAGCCTGATTGCAATATGTTACCTTGGATCTTATCTTAAAACATATAACTACTATCTCAGTAGTTTAATTCAAAATACTAAAATATTTTTATTGTTAAAAAGTAGGCAGTCTTTTTATCTTTCTTAATAAAGACTTTGCATTATTTTTTTATGAATTTTAATATTGTTTAAGCCAAAATAATATCGAAATATTAAGATTTTTTGGTTGCCCAAGAGTTGGGTTCTAAAGCAAAAGCTTTAGAGTAAATGACGTTGTATGGCCGTCCAAATATTTTAATAGTCTATATTTTCAACTTTGACCCGAAATGGACTTTAGGCCCAATTCTTTTGTAAGTTGTAGCCACAATTTTCAATGCATTTCTCTTCCCAATTCATTCGTATTTTCCACTCCTCCAGTTGTTTGTTATTCTCCTCCCACTTCCATCATCGATATAATCACCACCAATCCAGCTTATCTCCACCGTCTTCCTCACACCACCGCTCCAACTTATCTTTACCACTGGACTCACTACCACTAATTCACCATATTTTCATAAGTAAATCTTTATCTCCCTCTCAAAACACTCTCAAATATCAACCCTAAAATCAAATCGAGACCAAAAACTATCCATTGTGAATGGGAAATTTATAAAAATAATTTTTCTTTGTCTAAAACATCTCCACCACTACCTCTAACCAATGATAATTTTATTATCTTCCGTGTTGCTTCCTTCCTCTTCTATAAAAGTCATGAAATATTAGATCTGTAAGGAATTGTAGCAAATACTTGGCTGGTAATATCTACCGGCCATGCCTGCGATCAGATAAAGACTCCAGTGGCCTTCCCTTTTGCTTTCTTTTCGGCTCTGACTTTTTGCAGCTACCTTACAAATGTGTGTGTATATATATATTATATATATATTGTATAATAGTTGTATATGTACTATTATACAATTTATATACACTATTTATACAATATATAATGTCGCTGGTGGGTTGTCGGTGCTTTGTGAGCCGTTTGGAGGTTGGGCTTCATGATTCTTTTGGATGAATTTATGTGCATTTCTTAAGAAGAAAAAGGTGAAGTGTATTTGTGGAGGTGGTTATTGCTGATGTCTTCTTCTTCTTCTTGAATATGAGATGTATAATTTGTATATATCATGTAAAATAAATGTATATTTAGTGTATTTTTTTTGTAATATCTATGTATCTGTATATACTTTGAGTTTTTATACAGCATACACTGATTATAAAATATATATATATATATATATATACTGATTATATAATTTTAACTGCGATAATTTTTTTAGTCTTTGGGTTATTTTTGGTGAGCAAAAAAAGAGATGGAATTGTATATACACTATTACATTATATAAATTTTTTATAATAAAGGGTATCCTATATTTTTTTCAGTGTACCCCTAAATCCTAATGTATCTTTAGTGTACTCCTGTATATATAATACTAAATTTTTTATTTCATGGCCACTAATTTTAAGATCTTCTTTTCTCTTTCAAGCTTCGATACTGGGGAAAAAAATAAGAATAAAGAAAATTAAGCTTACATATGCCGAGTAGAAGAAGCATACATGATATCACAATATTATAGTCTCTGCAGCGTGTAGCCCTATTAGTTTGATAGGTATTTATTTTGGGGACAGTACAGTTGGCACACTGTACTGTATACATTTGTTGTCCAAATTGATACGTGGAAATTCTTAAGTGTTAGTAATCATATTCTCTTGTCCAATAACTACAGCTCTTTAATTTGCTCATCTAGTTCTTATGCACCTAGCAAATCGTGTACTTATGAAAAATTTGAACCGTTAAAAAAAAGAAAGAGAAGTAAAAATAACCTTCATACGGTAAGTTTGGGCTAGCCGGTATAATTAATTTGGAGTTATGAATTGTCTGACTAATATTTATGGCTACTAGATGATATTTGTTTTCTCTGAGAGGCTAAAAGTGAATTTCTCTCAAAGCTTTACTAACCTCTCCCTTGATCCATCGCTGCTTGTATTAACATGAAACGTGAAACTTCTGTTGTTGATAGACCAAACAAGAAGATCATGTGCAACTATTGAGGCCATACTGTAATGTTGTAGATTTCGAATGGATTGACAAAGTAAACTATTTTATTTTATTTTATTCTTTTTCACATGTGATTTCACATTAAATAGTCAAAAATATTGTTTCTCTCCGAACTGATAACTTCTTGATTTTTACAATAACAATATCAATTCTTTTATAAAATAAAGATTGTAAAGTAAATAAAATTGAAGACAAGTACAAAGAGAGAGAAGGGTTAATATATTATTTAACTTCAAACTTATGTACATAATAAACTAAAAATTCTTCTATTTATAGAAGAAAGGAAGCAGTTGTGAGGCTTTTCAGGAAGCAACTGCAAGGCTTTTTAGGAAGAACTGCGAGGCTTTTCTTGAACTGCTTGTAAGCTGCCTACATGAGCTGCTTGCAACCTGCTGCAAATTATTTCATTGAATTGCTTGCAACCTGCCTGCATCAGCTGCTTGTATATAAACTTCAATGGAGTACTAAATGGATAATCTTCTTCTGGAAAATTATCTATAGCGGTGTATTAAATGAACATCCACAATATAATTATTTTTATAATACTCCCCCTTGGATGTTCATTAAAAGATATTGTGTCTCATTAAAACTTTACTAGGAAAAACCCAATTAAAAAAATCCTTGTGAAGAAAAAAGAGTACACATATTTAGTAATACACATTTCTAGATACCTCATTAAAACCCTTATGAGAAAAACCCCATGGGAAAAACCTTAGTAAGGGAAAAAGAGTACAATGCGTATTTCACTCCCCCTGATGAAAATCCTGTTTCAAATATTTGAGTCTCCACATTCCAATCTTGTATACCATTTTTTCGAAAGTTGAAGTTGGCTAAGATTTAGTGAACAAATCTGTTGGATTGTCACTTGAACGGATTTGTTGCACATCAATGTCACCATTTTTCTAAAGATCATATGTGTAGAATAATTTTGGTGAAATGTGTTTCGTTCTATTTTCTTTTATAAATCCTTCCTTCAATTGGGCTATGTATACAACATTGTCTTCATATAAAATTATAGGTCTTTTCTCACATGCCAAATTACATTTTTCTCGAATGAAATGAATCATTGATCTCAACCATACACATTCCTTACTTGCTTCATGAGTAGTTATTATCTCAGCATTATTTGAAGAAGTAGCAATAATAGATTGCTTTGTAGAGTGCCATGATATGGCAGTACCTCCACATGTAAACATGTACCCGATTTGAGATCAAGCTTTATGGGGATCAAATAAGTAACATGCATCTGCATAACTAACAAGATCTGCACTAACTTTGTTAGCATAATACAGACCCATATCAAGAGTTCTCTTTAAATATCGCAATATATGCTTAATCCCATTCTAATATCTCTGTATAGGAGAAGAGCTATATCTTGCTAGTAAATTAATAGAAAATGTTATGTCAGGCCTTGTAGCATTAGCAAGATACATAAGTGCACCAATTGTATTGAGATAAGGTGTTTCAGGACCAAGGAGTTCCTCATTCTCTTCTGGAGGTCAGAACGGGTCCTTATTTACTTCAAGTGATCGAACAATTATTGGTGTACTAAATGGGTGTGCTTTGTCTATGTAAAATCATTTTAAGACCCTTTATGTATAGGCAGATTGATGGATAAAGATTTTATCTGCTAAATGTTCAATTTGCATACAAAGACAAAGTTTTGTCTTTCCAAGATCTTTCATCTCAAATTCTTTCTTAAGATATTCAATTGCCTTTTGGAGCTCTTCTAGAATTCCAACAAGATTTATGTCATCAATATAAATAACAAGTATAACCTTCTTTCAGCAAATATTCACTGAGGCGATTAAACCACATGCGCTCAGATTGCTTTAAACCGTACAAAGACCTTTGTAATATGATCAAGTAAATTTCTCGAGACTTTGAACTATATATTTCAGGCATTTTAAATCCTTCAGGGATCTTCATATGGAATTAATCAAATGATTCATATAGGTTATGACTTATATTTAAATGGCATGACATCTTCAGGTGTCTGGACTACAAGTCCGATCCTCACAATCTTTTACAATATTGTGCACTATATTGTACAAAATATATTGTCGACGATCATTTCGTATCGGTTCGCAAGCGACATAATTTGTTGAGATCTCATCACTTTCTTTATTTTCAGGCACCTGAACTTCTTCTGGAGTTTCATGAAATGTTATGTCATGTGCTCTTCTAGAGCTCATTTCCTTCTCACTATGATCATTTTGATTATTTGCTCCTATCATTTTTCAAGGATTGTAACCTATGGAACCGATCGATTTATACGCTTCATGATTGCATAAACTTTATCCTTTAGGGACTTTAATTTTAATAGGAGAATTTTGTAATGACCCAAAGGGTCATCACCTATTTCCTCATTCGTCCCATGCTTTCGAGGCCTTAAAAACCTCACTTTTACTTGCCTCGACTTGCATGCCTTAAATATGAATTTTGTGTGAAAAATGATGAATTTTGATATTAATATGATTAAAGTTGACTTTGGTCAATATTTTGGGTGAACGGACCTGGACCCGAGATTGGACAGTCCCTAAAGGTCCGTAGAAAAATATGGGACTCGGGCATGTGTCCGGAGTCGAATTCCGAGGTCTAGAGCCCGAGAAAAGAATTTTTCTGAGAAATTATTTTTCTGAAATTATTAAGGAAAAAGGAAATGAAAATTTGATTAAAAGATTGTGGTATCGGGCTTGTATTTTGGTTCCAACGCCCGGTACAAGTCTTAAATATATGTTAATCGCTTTCTGTAAAGTTTGGTCGAAATCGGACGTTATTTGACGTGTTTCGGACCTAAATATCTAAAGTTTGAAGTTTATGAAGTTATAATGAAAAATGATGATTTTGTGGTTTGATTCCATGTATATGATGTTATTTTGGCGATTTGATCGTACGAGTAAGAACGTAGGATATTTTTGAGGTTGTGTGTATATTTGGTTTGGAGTCCTGAGGGCTCGGGTGAGTTCTGGATAGGCATCGGTATGCATTTTGGACTTTAAAATTTTCTGGTATTTTCGGCTTATGTGATCTTCGCAAATGCGAAGTGGAGACTCGCAATTGCGACCTCGCAAATGCGAGCCCTTCATTGCAATTGCGATGTCTGGGATTGTGGCCTATGATCGCAAATGCGATCATCCTTTTCGCAGATGTGAAATCCGGAAAATCTGCATTGGGTTGCAAATGCAATCATTTTGATCGCTAATGCGGAGGGCCATTGCTCGCAATTGCGAGGCCCCGCCCCTTTCGCAAATGCGAAAGTCCCAGCGTTGGCCTGGATTCGCAAATGCGAAGCTTTGTTCGCAATTCCCACATTTTGGTCGGGGTTCGCAATTGCGAACCCTATTTCACAATTCCCATATTAGAGACCTGCATTTTTCATACTTAGACGATTTTAAGCTTCATTTTTCACAATCCTCCAAAACTAAAACACCATAGGTGATTTTTCAAGAGCAAACCTCATTCCAAAACAATTGTAAGTTGATTTTCACTTAATTTCTTCAATCTTTAACATCATTTATCATGTTTTCATCTTAAAATCAAGGTTTTTCATGGATAAAAATGGGAATTTTGGGTAGAACCTTGGTTTTCTTAAAATTGGGGATTTGGACCTCAATTTGAGGTCCGATTTCAAAACAAATCATAGATATGAACTCGTGGGGGAATGGGTAACCGGATTTCAGTTCGAACCTCGGGTTTTGACCACGTGGGCCCGGGGACATTTTGGGAATTTTTGAGTAAAACTTTGGGAAATTCATTTTCATACATTCAAATTGATTCAATTAGCATTTGTTGATACATTCAAGTAACTTGTGACTAGATTCGAGCGGTTTTGTGGTGAATTCAAAGGGTAAAGCTATACTAAAGGTTTGAGTTGAGTTTGGAGCATTTGAGGTAAGTGTTTGATCTAACTTTGTCTTGAGGGAATAGGATTAGAGTATTATTTGTTGATTGTTAAATGTTGAGTACGGTGTATAGGCATGGTGACGAGTATCTATACACCGGTGTCTAGCATGACCGTGAGTCCTTATTTGTGCTTATTTGGGATTCGGTATTGACTTTCCCTTGTTAATTGATGGCTTCTATCTGATATGAAGAGGGTGAAAAGGAAATATGATTTGTAAACTCCTTGGAGCGTTGGCTCGATCTTTGACTTGATTATAGAGCAAGAAATGAACGTAAAAGAAAGAGATGTGATTATTCCCTCGTCGGGACGTGTAAGTTATGGTTGTTATTCCATTGCTGGGAAATTTAACTGCTTATTCGTATTCTCCCTTGCCGGGAAACTACTTATATATTATGAAATGGGATCGTGTGTTACGCCGACCACTTATATATTATGAAATGGGATCGTGTGGCACGCCGACCACTTATATATTATGAAATGGGATCGTGTGGCACGCCGACCACTTATATATTATGAAATGGGATCGTGTGGCACGCCGACCACGTATATATTATGAAAAAGGAACGTGTGGCACGCCAACCACTTATATAGATTATGAGAGCTGATGTAGTTTCATGTTTACTTCTGTCAAGTTGATTTCATCTGTAATTCCCCTGCACCTGTCCCCTCTCCGTTTTAATTGGTATTTTTCTGTTGTTATTTCATTGCACTTGTATATATATCTGCATAGGTTGTTTTTAGTAGGTCCTGTCTAGCCTCGTCACTACTTCGCCGGGGTTAGACCAGGCACTTACCAGCACATGGGGTCGGTTGTGCTGATGCTACACTTCTATGCATTTTGCACAGGTCCTGGTTCTGAGGAGCAGCAACAGTATTAGTACGGATCAGGCTTTCTTCCCAATGAGACCGAGGTAGCCTTGTAAGCGTCCGCAGGCTCGGCGTCTCTTCCTTATTTTCTCTTTTAGACTATTGCCTCCTAGTTTTTGAGACAAACAGCTTATATATTTCTTTCAGACCCTTGTACTTAGTAAATTCTTAGCAGTTCATGAGTGATGTGACACCAAATCTTGGGTAGGAGCTATTACTGATTACTCCGCGATTTGTTTCAGATTTATTAATCAGACTTCCACTATTATTGCTATTATTAAATTCCATGTCCTATGTTGATGCTATAAATGGTTGATAGGTTTGTGTATTAATGGAAATGTAATTAAGTTGGCTTGCCTAGCTATCACGAGTAGGCGCCATCACGACTCCGATGGTGGAAAATCTGGATCGTGACACATTTACAATTGAAATATGATATTTTACTTTAGATCAGCAAATTCTTCTGGCATTTGACTTAAATTATCTTCTGAGTGAGGATCATATTATTAATAATTCGATTCATATAACATATTTTCCAGCTGCTTATTCCATCCTCCAGATATTAGAAAAACTAATATATATCCCCAATCTTCTTTGGGAAACCTATCTTTGTGCATTGTGGTAGAGACATTAATCATATACCACACATCAAAATTTATTAGATAGTAAAAAATATTTGGTTTCTGATCCTAAACCAGTTGTGAGGGGAGGACTTATCATATATTGTTGGTCTGATGCATACAAGTGCTGCTGTATGCAATTCAGAATATCTTATATCAACACATGAAGCTTTGTTCTCATAAGCAATAATTTAGCCATTAATAGGAGGTATTCAACGCTAAACTAACTTGGATATAAACCAATATCATCAAGATTATCTTGATTTTATAATCCTGAAAATTATACTCTTAATTGAGAAAAGCAATTTCAAATGCCAAACTTCAGGTTGACAATAAACACACATGTAACCATCTCATATATGTATCTATAAATAGTTCACATGATAGGTGAATGGGCCCATATTGACCTTTTATATATTCCAGAATCTAGGGGTCTTAGTCCCAACTTTAGCCGGTGTAATCAATTTATTATGAGAACAAGCAACACAAGAGAATTCTTGAAGAATCTTCTAGTTCTTCACTATATGCTTATCTGAATTCTCAAATAGCTCATTTAATATGGCAAATGAAAACTTCAAGTTTATCATGGAATGTGCTATTTCTTAGTAAACTTCTGGTTTACTATGGCATAAACTTTTGCATAAGCAAACTTCTAGTTTAGTGTGACTACTTTTGTCTCAGTAAAACTTCTAGTTCACTGTGACTGCTTTAGCATTAGTAAACTTCTAGTTTACTGTCACACGTGATGTAGTACAAATCGAAGAATGAGGCGAGTAAATTCTCACATACATATTATTTTACCCTCTATTATTGTGGAAACATGAATATTTTCAATCTCCCAATCATTTCTAGTATCAATATGATAACCACTTGTATTAGTAAACTTCGGCTTTACTATAATACATGTTTTGACCATAGTCATATAATATGAATGGCATATTTGTATATAAGCTCTTCGAGAGCCTTTATTTATTATCCACAATCTTATATTTATCAGACACTACTGGTGTCATGTGTCTCTAGACAAATAGCTAGCTCATAAGGAGCTTTTGATAAATTTTGTACTACCAAATATTGCTCAAACACTTCTGGTATCATGAAAGAAAATCATAAACAAATAAACAATAGAAAGACAATACTAAATTATAAATGTAAAAAGATAAGAATTTTAGTATTTCTACCACCAACTTTGTCATAAATGTCTCCTTCAGGGAGAAATGACATTAAAATCTGTGTCACGACCCAAATTTCTCACCCTCGGGAGTCGTGATGGTGCCTACTAATGGGAGCTAGGCAAGCCAAACCGTAATTACCATTTTCATTATCCAATTACTTCTTTTAACAATTATCAATGATTGTATGGATATAACGGAACTAAATAAATAAGAGGAAGACTTAAATTAAAGAAATTGAACAATAATACAGAAATCAAAATGTGCCTCTACCCAAGAACTGGTGTCACATCACTCACGAACTATTAAGAGTACTAAATACAATCGTTTGAAAGAAAATATAAACTGTTTGTCTTGAATACATGAGATAACAGACTAAAATAAAAGATAGAAGAGACGCCGGGTCTGCGGACGCCTGCAAGGCTACCTCGGTGTCTCACTGGACTGAAGGCTAACTCCTGCGCCACTGCTGCTGCTGTCCAACACCTGGATGTGTGGAAAAGAGCACAGAATGTAGTATCAGCACAACCAATCCCATGTGCTTGTAAGTGCCTAGCCTAACCTTGGCAAAGTAGTAACAAGGCTAGGACCAGACTACTAAATAAACTTGTGCAGTTCATATATATATATATATATGTATATATATCTACAGTGGAAAAGAAAAGCAGGAAGTAACCAGTCAATAAGGGAAGGGGAAACATGATGTGGGGAGATAACAGTTTCAAATAGGAAACCTCAATAAAAGAAAGAAGCAACAAATCCTGAATGTCAACAAAATCAGAAATCAACAATTTGCACGCCATCACCCTTCGTGATTTTACTCTCGTCGTTGTTGATACCCAATTTTTCCCTAAGTACTTTTATACCCAAAATGCTTTCAAAATAGCATATGTATGCATATATAAGCATGCCCAAAGGTTTTTGTGTTTTTCCCAACTTTCTAAGATTTCTAAAATCAATTTATTGTCTATTTTAACAGTAAAAAACCCCAATAATTATTCCCAAAAATTATCATTTTTGGTGAATAATTTATTTCCACCCTTATATTTACACAAAATATAATTAAAATAATTTTTGCATATTTTTTTTATAAATTTATTTGATATTTTAAAGCTAAATTACATGAAATTATAATTATAGCCTATTTTTCAATTAACCACGTTTTATAATCATGAAAGTGTTCCTAATATTTTTAGATTATTGTCTATATATTATTAATCATTTTAATATTTTAATTTGTTTTTAAATCGTTTTAAACTTTTTTTTAATTAATTAAAAAGGCGTAAATTGGCCATTTAAAAGTTGGCCAGATTTTATTTAAATCTTAGCCAAAATTGTGTCTCTATTCAGCCCAATTTGAACCCAATTTTTAAACCCAATCAGATGGCCCAAATCCCAAACTAACCCAACCCATACCCATTCAAATACCCGGTCCACCTTTGATTTAATCTGAGCCGTTGATCAAGTAAGATCAATGGCCCAGATTAGGTTACCATAATTAAATCCTAACCTACCCCCCCGACCCCTCACTCTCTCAAGGACCTTCTCTCTCTATGCTAACGTTTGCTCTCCCTTCTCTCTAGAACCTTCTGGTTCTCACTTTCTTCCCCGATGGACTTCATCGCCTCCCCGACCAACTCCATTCTCACTTCTCTCGACCTCTAGCCGCCATGAAACCTCGTCTCGTTGCTTCTCTCTGAGCCTTGAAGCCCCAGAGACATCCACCATGAAAGGCGGTCCCTGGAACCTCGCTTGGCTTATCTCCGGCCTTTCTCCGGTGGGTTTTGGTCCGATGATGCTTTAAATGTCGTTGTTAACAAGTTTCACGACCAGGTTCCTCATCTCACTGATTTTATTGCAAACCCTAATTTTGCCTGAATCTCTTAATCTACGTCTTTTTAAACGATTTCTAGTTTATTCTTTGAGTTCTACACTACTTATTACTCGATATCTTCGATTAGTTCAAGTTTTTAAACGTTCTTGTTCCTCTTTTCAAAACTAGGGTTTCCGACCCCCTTTCAAAATCACCATGCCTTCTGTTTCTTTTGAGTATTATGTGAATATGTCTATGTTTGTTTATTTTCGAGTTAGTCCAAGTTCCACGCTTGAAATCTTTACTAGGGTTCCGACTCTCCACTGTTTATATGATTCCTTACTTAGGGTTCTTGGCTTTGTGACTATTGTGTTTAAAAAAGTTTAAATGCTTCTCTTTACTGAATATTCTGTTAATTCCGAGCATGTATTTGAATCCCTGATTTGTATGTGTTTTCCTTAAGGGTTCTTACATTGATTTTTCAAATTGTTTCCTTACTTGTGAGTTGCTTTCTATACTTGGTACTGATTCCCTCTAATTTTGGTCTTGTCCGTGATTCTTTGACTGATTTTCAGAGTTGATTTATATTTTTACCATATTTGTGCACTTAAACATCTTTTTTAAGTATTCAGCATATACTTTCCTTATTTGAAGCATTGTGTATCTAGCCCTTATTGCATACTTATTGCATACTACTTCTTACTATGGTATAATCAGTCATCTGACTAATTCTTTTCCTTACTTGATAACCTGTACTCACATTCGAATCATGAATCCTTGATTTAATTGAATTAAGTCCTGTGATTGATTCAATTTGGTACTGTTTCTATAATTATATACTTACTACCCTGTTCTTTATTGTTTTCAAAAACTATAAGTACTACTCTTCCTGTCTCACACAAACACGAGCAGAATTATTTCTGAACTCTATCTTACACAAAATATTCAGTACTCTCTCTTTGTTTCCACATAATCTCTCTCACTTCTCTTGTGACTACTGGTTGCTCTACTAGTTTGAAACTCAGGCTGAGTTTTAGACTATTTCACTGTTCCATTATAATGTTGCTCACTTCCATTGCTCTCTATACTGCTGCTGACTTCTATTGCTGCTCACCTCTGCTATTGCTACTTACTGCTGCTATTGTTGCTGCTTCATTATACTGCTGCTCTCTCTCTCTGCATACTCTCTGCATATTTGCTGCTCACTCCTTGCAAACTATTGCTCACCATCTCGCATATTATAACTCACCACTGCCTTGCATTATCCTACTTTTAACTGGTATGTCTCCTATTTGATTTACAGCTCCAAATCAATATGTTTATATTTGTGTTGCACTTCCTGTTGTTTCTTGCATGCTTCTACTTATGGTTTTGTTGTTCTTACTGCAATTAGCATGCCTCTGTGCTGATTAATATAGTCTGGCATGCCTGTGCTTGTTTCCTGCATGTTTCTACTTACCCCCTAACCCTAGAACATTATTAGCATATATTCAGGATCCTCTTAGCTACTAAATAGTCTAAACCTTTTCTGATGTTGACTCTGTCAATCTAATGNNNNAAACCCTTGGTAAAGGCTGTGAAACTCTAAAGAAGTGAGGTTGGAGATTTGGGCCTGGCTAAAGGCTCCCTATAGA
This sequence comes from Nicotiana glauca, assembly GCA_026770625.1. Taxonomy (NCBI): domain Eukaryota; kingdom Viridiplantae; phylum Streptophyta; class Magnoliopsida; order Solanales; family Solanaceae; genus Nicotiana; species Nicotiana glauca. Next base: position 33,402 of record MU703817.1, read on the forward strand.
TTAACTTCTTATTTTTACTCTTCACTACTGTAATTTAATCACATTGGACATTAATAACTTGTAATGAACAATAAGGTTTATAGTAAAATTGGGTGGTATTATGCATGCTTAGCTTTAAGTAATGGGTAGAAAACATATCTATAGGATTTTACTTATCTACTTGTGCAATAGAAACCATGTCTAGGGGCATACATCTCATATGACTAAAGATCATGTCTTTAAGCTCTTTTACTATCAG
>MDKF010501273.1:0-38345 GCA_026770625.1 Nicotiana glauca
TCATTTGTTTCTCAGCTAATACCACATATCATAATCACAACCATGCAAATCACACAAATTTCACAAATTTACCCACGTGGATGTCACATACCAAATATTTGAACACTAACAAGGCGATTTTACAAAGTCAAGGTTAGCCATACATACCTGGAGCCGAATTCCTTTTTAATTTCTACTTCCAACTTCACCAAAAAATTATTTACGGGGCCTTACAGATAGTGACTTTGTTCAACTGGCGGTAATCAATGCACATCCGCATAGTTCCATCCTTCTTCTTCTTCACGAATAACACTGGTGCACCCCAAGGTAACACACTGGGCCTAACAAACCCTTTTGCAAACAACTCCTCAAGCTTGTCCTTCAACTCCTTCAACTCATTAGGAACCATACAGTATAGTAGAATAGATATGGGCTGAGTGCCTGGAGCCAAATCGATACAGAAATCAATATCCCCATCCGGAGGCATGCCAAGAAGGTTAGAAGGAAAAACATCAGCGAACCCTCAAACTACTAGGACTAATCAATTGTCGGACTCTGCAGTGGTGTCTCGAACATGAGCTAAATAAGCCAAACAACCTTTCTCGACCATGTGCTGATGCTTTAGAAAGGAAATAACCCTACTAGGCGTATCAACTGTGGAACCCTTCCACTCTAATCTCGTCAACCCTGGCATCGCTAGTGATACAGTCTTGGCATGGCAATCAAGGACGCCGTGATATGGAGATAACCAATCCATGCCCAGTATGACCTCAAAATCGATCATATCAACCAACAAAAGATCTGCTCTAGTCTTGAAACCATAGAAAGTGACCACACAGGACCGGTAAATTTGATCCACAACCACAGAATCACCCACATGAGTGGACACATGAATATGAGTGCCCAAATGTAACGACCCAACCAGTTGTTTTGCCTTTTAGAACCCTGTTACCCTAAATTAAACCTTCCATACTTGCTTTAGCTAATTTATGACTTGCGAGGACGGTTGGTTCGAGAGTTGGAAGAGTTTTGAGCGAAATATGTCTAATTGTTTCTTTAAGATTCTCTTAAAAGACCAAGTTTGACTTCGGTCAATTTTTTTGGAAAAATGGACCCGGACTCATGATTTGACAGTCCCGAGAGGTCCGTGGAAAAATATGGGACCTGGGCGTATGCCCAAAATCGAATTCCAAGGTCTCTAGCCCGAGTAATGAATTTTTATTGAAAATTGTTAAATTGAAATCCTAAGGGTTTAATAAAAAGGAAAAATGCTTGATCACATTGATATCTAGACCGTATGTTGGTTCCAGATCCCGGTACATGTTTGATATAATATTTTAATCTTGTCTGTGAAATTTGGTGAGAAACGGGATTGATTTGAATGATTCGGATGTTTGGTTGAAAAGTTAGGAATTAAGGTGTTCTTGAGGATTTCATGCATTTTTGGTGTAAATCCATGGTTTTAGGTGTTAAGTATGCGATTTGATTGCTTGAGCAAGTTTGCACATAGTTGTAGGACTGGTGTGAGTGTTCGAAATGGAGCCCCGAGGGCTCGGGTGAGATTCGAGCATAGTTGGAGGTGAGAAAACACACCAGTTTTCTGGTATTTTTTGGCCCTTGCTGCAGGTCTCGCAATTGTGAGATATTCATCGCAATTGCGAGTGAGGCATCACATTTGCGAATTTGGGCTGGCTGGGCAGAAGTCGCAATTGCGACCTTCTTCTTCGCATTTGCGAAACCAGGGGGTTCGCATTTGCGAGCTTTTCGTCGCTTTTGCGATCGAGGAAGGGGGAGGGGATGTTCGCATTTGCGATCGAAATGTCGCAATTGCGAGCCCCGTGTCGCAATTGCGACATCAGAGGGATGGGCAGAGTTTTTAAAAACAGGACTTAGGGCAATTATTTCATTTCTACTCTACACTTGGGCGATTTGAGAACTTCCAAAGAGGGGATTTCAGCATAGCATTGTGAGGTAAGTTATTTCCATTCATCCCTAGTTTAAATACATGTATATTAGGTAGGTTAAACACAAAAAATTTGGTAAAATCAAAGGGGTTAGAGCTAGACCTAGGTTTCTAATAAAACTAAGATTTAACCACGAAATTTATTATGAAATGAACTAGAAATCATATATTATTTATCCTTAGGTAGTGGGGAACGATTTCCTTAGAAAAATTTCGGAACCCGAGCATGTGGGCCTGGGGTTGGGATTTAGGAAACTCATGTAAATAATTGGTAAATGGCTTGAATAGCTAAAAATCGATCTTGTGAGCTTATATTAACTAGTTTTTACTCTATTTAACTAGTTTGTAATCGTACGGCTCCGAATTGAGGACTTGGGCTTATTTTCGATATTGGAAGTACGCTTTGGAGCAAGGTGAGTCTCCTTTCTAACCTTGTAAGAGGGAATTGTCCCCATAGGTATAATAAATGAGTATTTGCTACTAAATGCGGGGGCAACATACGTACTAGGTGATGAGAGTCTGTGCGTAGCTACTATGATATTAATTGTTTGGGTAGTTTAGGACCCACATCATGCCTAATTTGGAGATATCTTTTATTTAAATTTCCAGCATGATCATTTATGACATGCTAGAGACCTGAGACGAACAAAAAGTGAACATATGAACTTGTTGAACCCTATAAGAGATTCTTTGTATATAAATGAGGCTTTGTGTGAATCCTTGATGTTTTCTTGATATTTATGGATTGGCCGGATCGCCTCGGTGAAATAGATGCATTTATGGTTCGTGCCGTTCGACCCTCAGCATTGCACAATTTATTTCCTGTTGGAGCAGGCCGTCGACCTCAACATGATGTATATATTATATATGAGAAATCTTAGACATGACATGCTTACTTGATAAGTATTTGAACTATAAATAACAACTGATATATGGTCAAGGACAGGATTATTGCTTTCCTTATTACCTGTTAATTATTGGAAATTTTCATGCTTAGCATAGCATCTTATTATGATATTATCTTGACCTTAGTAAGTATCAAGTCGACCTCTCCTCTCTACTTCTTCGAGATTAGACGGGATACTCACTGGGTACATATTGTTTATGTACTCATACTACACTTTTGTACTTAATTGTACATGATCTGAGGCAGATACATCTGGTTACCAGTTCGGTGCACGCCCTTGAGTTTGTGGCAGTGACTTACACGGTGAGCTACTTCCTTCATATGTTGCTTAGTAGAGGGATGGAGTCTTCCTTTAGTTTTGCTGTCTTTCTTTATCTCAGACAGTAGGATAGAGATTTTCTTTTGTATATTCTACTAGATGCCCGTACTTGTGACACAAGGTCTTGGCACACACTTTGGTAGACTAGTTTTTTGGGGTTGTATTATTGTGTTATTTATTTTATCTATGAATTTCGGGTTTTGAATCCAAATTTGGATAATTATTTCACTTAAATTCCGCTAAAATTAACATAAGGAGATGGAAATGTCCTGCATTGGCTTACCTAGCAACGGTGTCGGCGCCATCATGACCTATTGTCGAAATGGGTCGTGATAACATGGTATCAGAGCACTAGGTTCACGTAAGTCTCATGAATTATGGGAAAACCTAATAGTGTCTTGTTGATCAGTACGGGTACGTCTGTATTTATCTTCGAGAGGCTATATGATATTAGGAAAGACTACACTTTATTCATTCCCATCGTGCAGTGCTTAGTGTACTAAATTTCCCTCTTCTATCTCTCACAGATTGTGAGAACTGGCACCGCTGACATTCCGGACCCGGGAGGAGCTGCTCCCTCCGTTGCTAAAGGCCGAGGGAGGGCACCGGCCCTTGGTTGGGGATGAGGGCGTCCCAGAGCCATTCCAGTTGCACCACCGGCAGATCTTGTAGAGGATCCTATTATTGAGGAGCAGGGCGAGGTGCCCGCAGCTGAGCCTACCCCAGCGGATTTCATGACAGCACCGGGATTTCAGGAGGTCATGGGCCGCATGCTATGGTTCATGGACACTATGACTCAGGCTGGTTTATTTCTAGCAGACCTAGCCACTTCACAGGAAGGAGGGGGAACCCTGACCCCTACTACTCAGGCTCCAGGTCATGCAGCTACAGTATATTAGATTCCAAGGGCACTACCCGCAGATGGGGCTTAGCCAATTGTTGCAGTGGCACCCCAACCCAGGCCAACTATGGATGGTGATCCACGGAAGTTATTGGATAGATGGACCAGGTTTCGTCCTCCAGTCTTCGGGGGTGACCGTCATGAGGATGCTCAGGACTTCATAGACAGGTGTAGGGACAGGCTATACAATATGAGGATATTGGATTCGCATGGAGTTCACTTCACTACTTTTCAGCTTGAGGGCAGGGAACGTAGATGGTGGCAGTCTGATGTACTTGGCAGGCCAACAAGTTCTCTTCTCCTCACTTGGAGTCAGTTCACTCAGTTATTCCTGGATCGATATATTTCGCACTTTGAGAGGGAAGAGATGTGGTATCAGTTTGAGTACCTAGAGAAGGGTCAGATGTCAGTGACCGACTATGAGGCGAGGTTCTCTGAGTTGTCTCGCCATGCACTTATGATACTTCCCACAGAGGCAGAGAGAGTGCGGAAGTTTGTTGCAGGGTTACACCCCACCATCCGGTCTGGTATGGCTCGAGAAGTAGAGATGGGCATAGGGTACCAACTAGTGGTTGAGATTGCATACAGGATAGAGGGATCATCTAAGGGATAGAGAGAAGATGCAGCAGAATAAGAGGGCTAGGTTCTCCGGAGAGTTCAGAGGCGCCCCAGCTAGGGGTAGAGGTCAGTTTGGTAGGGGTCAGCCCAGCAAGCCCCCAATTTCAGCACCACCACCTGCTCGGTGTGCTCCCGCAAGCTCCTATTTTAGTGCTATGCTAGAGAGTTCTTATCGCTCGCTTGCTATTTAGGGATCCTCCAGCGGGTATTCAGGTCCTCTGGATTCTTCTAGTCCTCATTTCAATGCTATGCTGGAGAGTTCATACCGTCCACTAACTATTCAGGCTTCTTCCAGTGGATCTTCAGGTTATCAGAGTCAGCCCTTCGGGCAGCAGGTTGCCGCACCGCAGAGTTGCTTTGAGTGCGGGGACCCTGGTCACATGAGGAGATATTTCCCCAGACTTCGGGGCAAGTCAGTGCAGTAGGGTCAGCAGCCCATGATTTTAGTACCAGCTGCCCAGCCACCTAGAGGTGGAGGGCAGACGGGTAGAGGCCGTCCTAGAGGTGGAGGCCAGAAAGGGAGAGGTCAGCCAGCTACTACTTATTCAGGTGGAGGCCAGACAGCCGGTGCTCCAGCTAGATTCTATGCTCTCCCGGCCAGTCCAGATGCATTGGCCTCAAATGCCGTCATCACAGGTATTATTTCCGTTAGTGGTAGAGATGCTTCGGTATTATTTGATCCGGGGTCTACTTACTCATATGTATCACCTCTGTTTTCTCATTTCCTGGGTATTTCTCCTGAGCCTTTGGGCACTCCTATTCATGTATCTACTCCGATGGGTGATTCTGTGGTTGTGGATCGAATCTACCGGTCTTGTGTGGTCACTTTCTGTGGTTTCGAGACTAGATCAGATCTTCTGTTGCATTATATGATTGATTTTGAGGTCATCTTGGGTATGAATTGGTTATCTCTATATCACGCCGTCCTTGATTGCTATGCCAAGACCGTTTCACTAGTGATGCCAGGATCGCCGAGATTGGAGTAGAAGGGTTCCACAGTTGATATGCCTAACAGGGTTATTTCTTTCCTGAAGGCTCGACACATGGTCGAGAAGGGGTGTTTGGCCTATCTAGCTTATGTTCGAGACGTCACTGCAGAGTCTCCGACGATTGATTCAATGCTAGTAATCCGAGAGTCCGCCGATATTTTTCCTTCTGATCTTCCTGGCATGCCTCCGGATCGTGATATTGATTTTTGTATCAACTTGGCTCTGGGAACTCAGCATATATCTATTCCACCATACCATATGGCTCTTAAGGAGTTGAAGGAGTTGAACGAGCAGCTGGAGGAGTTGTTAGCAAAAGGGTTTGTCAGGCCCAGTGTATCGCCTTTGGGTGCACCAGTGCTATTTGTGAAGAAGAAGGATGGGACCATGCAGATGTGCATTGATTACCGCCAGTGGAACAAGGTCACCATCAAGAACAAGTATCCGTTGCCTCGTATTGATGATTTAATTGACCAGCTGCAGGGGGCTAGGGTATTCTCTAAGATTGACCTAAGGTCAAGGTACCATCAGCTAAAGATTCGGGACTCGAATGCTCTGAAGACTGCATTTAGGACTAGATATGGCCACTATGAGTTTCTGGTGATATCTTTCGGCTTGTCTAATGCCCAGCGGCATTTATGGATTTGATGAACTGGGTATTCAGGCCTTATATTGATTCCTTTGTTATCGTCTTCATTGACGACATCTTGATATACTCATGTAGCCTGGGGGAGCACGAGCATCATTTGAAAGTAGTACTTCAGACCTTGCGAGAAAAAACTATATGCTAAGTTCTCCAAGTGTGAGTTTTGGCTTGAGTCAGTGGCATTCTTGGGGCATGTTGTGTCAGGAGAGGGTATTAAGGTGGATCCCAAGAAGATTGAGGCAGTTCAGAGTTGGCCACGTCCTACTTCAGTGACCAAGATTAGGAGTTTCCTGGGATTAGCAGGTTATTATCGGCGATTTGTGCAGGGATTTTCATCAATTGCATCACCTTTGACCAGATTGACCCAGAAGGGTGCCCCATTCTATTGTTCCAACGATTGTGAGGAGGGCTTCCAGAAGCTTAAGACGGCTTTGACTACGGAACCGGTTCCTGTATTACCATCTGGATCAGGGATGTATACGGTATATTACGATGCTTTACGTGTTGGCTTGGGATGTGTATTGATGCAGAAGGGGTGAGTTATTGCATATGCTTCGGGTCAACTAAAGGTTCATGAGAAGAATTACCCTGTGCATGACCTAGAGTTGGCAGCGATTGTTCATGCTCTTAAGATATGGAGGCATTATTTGTATGGGCTGTCATGTGAGGTTTACACCGATCATCGCAGCTTGCAGCATCTGTTCAAGCAGAGGGACCTTAATTTGAGGCAGCGCAGGTGGCTTGAGTTACTAAAGGATTATGACATTACCATTATTTATCATCCGGGCAAGGCGAATGTGGTCGCGGATGCCTTGAGCAGAAAGGCGGAGAGTATGGGTAGCCTAGCATTCATTCCAGTAGAGGAGAGGCCCCTAGCCTTGGACATTCAGTCCTTGGCTAACATACTTGTGAGGTTGGACATTTCAGAGCCCAGTCGAGTTCTAGCGTGTGTGGTCGCTCAGTCTTCGTTATTGGGGAAGATCAAGGCCCGACAGTTCGATGATCCACATTTGGTAGTTCTCAGAGAGACGGTACTTCAGGGAGGTGCCAAGGAGGTTTCCATCGGTGAGGATGGTGTGTTGTGGCTTCAAGGCCGTGTATGTGTTTCTAATGTTGATGGTTGGAGAGAGAGGATTTTAGAAGAGGCCCACAGTTCGAGGTATTCCATTCATCTGGGTGCCACAAAGATGTATCGTGACTTGAGGCAGCATTATTGGTGGCGGAGAATGAAGAAGGACATCGTGGAGTATGTAGCTAGATGTTTGAATTGACTTTGAATTGCCAGCAGGTCAAGTATGAGCACCAGAGGCCGGGTGGCCTATTTTAGCATATGCCTATTCCTGAGTGGAAGTGGGAGTGCATCACCATGGATTTCGTAGTTGGGTTGCCGCGGACTTTGCGGAAGGTTGATTCAGTTTTGGTCATTGTGGATAGGTTGACAAAGTCGGCTCACTTCATTCCAGTGGCGACTACTTATACAGTGGAGAGATATGCTCAGATTTATATACGGGAGATAGTTAGGTTGCACGGTGTGCCGGTTTCCATCATATCAGACAGGGGCCATCAGTTCACCTCCTATTTCTAGAGAGCCGTTCAGAGTGAGTTGGGGACTCGTGTAAAGCTGAGCACATCATTCCATCCTCAGACTGACGGGCAGTTAGAGCAGACAATTCAGATTTTAGAGGATATACTTAGAGCATGTGTGATTGACTTTGGAGGGCAGTGGGATTAGTTCTTGCCCTTAGCAGAGTTTGCATACAACAACAACTCTCAGTCCAGCATAGAGATGGCCCCGTATGAGGCTTTATATGGTCGACGTGGTCGTTCTCCTATCGGGTGGTTTGATCCTGGCGAGGCTAAGTTACTTGGTACAGATTTGGTATAGGATGCCTTGGATAAGGTAAAGTTGATTCAGGAGAGGCTCCGCACAGCTCAGTCCAGACAGAAGAGTTACGCTGATCAGAAGGCGCGTGATGTATCATTCATGATTGGCGAGAAGGTTCTCTTGATTGTCTCGCCAATGAAGGGCATTATGAGGTTCGAGAAGAAGGCAAGCTAAGCCCAAGGTTTATTGGACCCTTTGATGTGTTGAGGCGAGTTGGGGAGGTTGCCTGTGAGCTTGCTTTACCCCCCAGTTTATCGGGAGTTCAGCCAGTTTTCCATGTTTCGATGCTTTAGAAGTACCATGCCGACCTATCCCATGTGTTGGACTTCAGTACTCTCCAGTTAGATGAGAGTTTGGGCTACGAGGAGGAGCCAGTTGCCATCATTGATAGACAGGATCGCCAGTTGAGATCCAAGAGGATTTCTGCGGTGAGAGTCCAGTAAAGGGTCCAACCAGTTGAGGAGGCGATTTAGGAGTCCGAGAAGGACATGCGGAGCAGATATCCCCACTTATTCAACCGCCCAGGTACTTTTCTATGTCCGTTCGAGGACGAACGTTTGTTTAAGAGGTGGAGGATGTAACGACCCGATCGGTCATTTTGCCTTTTAGAACCCCGTTCCCCTAAATTAAACCTTCCATACTTTCTTTAGCTAATTTACAACTTGCAGAGACGGTTAGTTCTGAAGTTGGAAGAGTTTTTAGCGAAATATGTCTAATTGTTTCATTAAGATTCTCTTAAAAGATCAAGTTTGACTTCAGTCCTTTTTTTTTGAAAAAACAGACCCGGACTCGTGATTTGACGGTCTCGGGAGGTCCGTGGAAAAATATGGGACCTGGGCGTATGCCCGAAATCGAATTCCGAGGTCCCTAGCCCGAGTAATGAATTTTTATTAAAAATTATTAAATTAAAATCCTAAGGGTTAAATAAAAAGGAAAAATGCTTGATCACATTGATATCGAGCCCATATGTTAGTTTCGGAGCCCGATACAGGTTCGATATAATATTTTAGTCTTGTTTGTGAAATTTGGTGAGAAACGGGATTGATAAGACGTGATTCGGATGTTTGGTTGAAAAGTTAGGAATTAAGGTGTTCTTGAGGATTTCATGCATTTTTGGTGTAAATCCATGGTTTTAGGTGTTAATTATGCGATTTGATTGCTTGAGCAAGTTTGCACATGGTTGTAGGACTGGTGTGAGTGTTCGTAGTGGAGCCCTGAGGGCTCGGATGAGATTCGGGCATAGTTAGAGTTGAGAAAACACACCAGTTTTCTAGTATTTTTTGGCCCCTGCTGCAGATCTCGCAATTGCGAGTGAGGCATCACATTTGCGAATTTGGGCTGGCTGGGCAGAAGTCGCAATTGCGGCCTTCTTCTTCGCATTTGCGAAATCAGGGGGGTTCACATTTGTGTGCTTTCCTTCACTTTTGCGATCGAGGCAGGGGAGGGGATGTTTGCATTTGCGATCGAAATGTCGCAATTGCGAGCCTAGTGTCGCAATTGCGACATCAGAGGGCTGGGCAGAGTTTTTAAAAACGGGACTTAGAGCATTTATTTCATTTCTACTCTACAGTTGGGCGATTTGAGAGCTTCCAAAGAGGGGATTTCAACATATCATTGTGAGATAAGTTATTTCCATTCATCCCTAGTTTAAATACGTGTATATTTGGTAGATTAAACACCAAAAATTTGGTAAAATCAAAGGGTTAGAGCTAGACCTAGGGTTTTAATAAAACTAAGATTTAACCACGAAATTATTTATGAAATGAACTAGAAATCATATATTATTATCCTTAGGTAGTGGGGAACGATTTCCTTCGAAAAATTTCGGAACCCGAGCATGTGGGCCCAGGGTTGGGATTTAGGAAACTCATGTAAATAGTTGGTAAATGTCTTGAATAGCTAGAAATCGATCTTGTGAGCTTATATTAACTAGTTCTTACTCTATTTAACTAGTTTTTGATCGTACGGCTCCGAATTGAGGACTTGGGCTTGTTTTTGATATTGGAAGTACGCTTTCGAGCGAGGTGAGTCTCCTTTCTAACCTTGTAAGAGGGAATTGTCCCCATAGGTATAATAAACGAGTATTTGCCACTAAATGCGGGGGCAACGTACGTACTAGGTGATGAGAGTCCGTGCGTAGCTACTATGATATGAATTATTTGGGTAGTTTAGGACCCACATCATGGTTAATTTGGAGATATCTTTTATTTAAATTGCCAACATGATCATTTATGACTTGCTGGAGACCTGAGATGAACAAAAAGTGAACATATGAACTTGTTGAATCCTATAAGAGATTCTTTGTATATAAATGAGCCTTTGGTGCATCCTTGATGTTTTCTTGATATTTATGGATCGGGCCGATCGCCTCGGTGAAATAGATGCATCTATGGTTTGTGCCGTTCGACCCTCGGCAGTGCACAATTTATTTCCTGTTGGAGTGGGATGTCGACCTCTGCATGATTTCGCATGATGTATATATTTATATTTGCTAAATCTTAGACATGACATGCTTACTTGATAAGTATTTGAACTATAAATAACAACTGATATATGGTCAAGGACAGAATTATTGCTTTCCTTATTACCTGTTTATTATTGGAAATTTTTGTGCTTAGCATAGCATATTATTATGATATTATCTTGACCCTAGTAAGTATCAAGTCGACCTCTCGTTTCTACTTTTTTGAGATTAGATGGGATACTCACTGGGTACATATTGTTTATGTACTCATACTATGCTTCTGTACTTAATTGTACAGGATCTGAGGCAGATACATCTGGTTACCAGTTCGGTGCGCGCCCTTGAGTTTGTGGCAGTGACTTCCACGGTGAGCTGCTTCCTTCCCATGCCACTCAGTAGCCGGATGGAGTCTTCCTTTACTTTTGCTATCTTTCTTTATCTCAGACAGTAGGATAGAGATTTTCTTTTGTATATTCTACTAGATGCCCGTACTTGTGACACCAGGTCTTGGCACACACTTTGGTAGACTAGTTTTTTGGGGTTGTATTATTGTGTTATTTATTTTATCTATGACTTTCGAGTTTCGAATCCAAATTCGGATACTTATTTCACTTAAATTACCATAAGGAGATGGAAATGTTCCGCATTGGCTTACCTGGAAATGGTGTCGGGCGCCATCATGACCTATTGTGGAAATGGGTCGTGACACCAAAGGCTCAAGATAAATATCCAGGAAACGAGCGAACAGAGACGATACATATGAATAAGCAGACCCTATATCAAATAATATCAAAGCATCCCTACCACCGATGGAAATAATACCTGTGATGACGGCATCTGAGGCCAATGCATCTGGCCTGGATGGAAGGGCACAGAATATAGCTGGAGCATCGGCTGACTGGCCTCCTCTTGACTAGGCAGTAGCTGGCTGACATCTCCCTGCCTGACCTTCACCTCTGAGACGGCCTCTACCAACATGCCCTCCACCTCTAGGTGGCTGGGCAGCTGGTGCTGGAGTCAGGGGCTGCTGACCCTGCTGCACCGCCTTGCCCCGAAGTTTGGGGCAATATCTCCTCATGTTACTAGGTTCTCCGCACTCAAAACAACTCCGCAGTGCGGCGACCTGCTGCTCAGAGGGTTGACTCTGAAAACCCAAAGGTCCACTAAAAGAAGCCTGAATAGCCGATGGGCAGTATGAACTCTCCAACATAGCGCTGAAATAAGAACTGGAAGAATACGGATGACCTGAATACCCACTGGAGGAACCCTGAATAGCTGGCGGGCAATAAGAACTCTCTGGCATAGCGCTAAAATAGGAGCACGCTGGATCACCCCGAGCAGGTGGTGGTGCTGAAACTGGGGGCCTGCTGGGCTGACCCCTCCCATACTGACCTCTACCCCTAGCTAGGGTGCCTCTGAACTCTCCGGAGAATCTATACCTCTTATCCTTCTGTATCTTCTCTCTACCCCTCAGACGATAACCCTCAATCCTGCGAGCAATCTCAATCACTAGCTGATACGCTGTACCCATCTCTACGTCTCGGGCCATACTGGATCGGATAGTAGGGTGTAACCCTGCAACGAACCGCCGTAGTCTTTCTGCCTCTGTGGGAAGTATAATGAGTGCATGGCGAGATAAATTATAGAACCTCGCCTCATAATCAGTCACTGACATCTGACCCTGCTCTAGATGCTCAAACTGATACTGCAGCTCTTCCCTCTCAGATGGTGGAATTCATCGATCCAGGAATAAATATGTGAATTGACCCCAAGTGAGGGGAGGAGAACCTGCTAGTCTGCCAAGTGCATAAGACTGCCACCATCTACGGGCTCTACCCTCCAGCTAAAAAGTAGTGAAGTCAACTCCATGCGACTCCAATATCCTCATGTTGTGCAGTTTGTCCCTGCACCTGTCAATGAAGTCCTGATCATCCTCATGACGCTCACCCCCGAAGACTGGAGGGTGAAGCCTAGTCCATCTGTCCAATAATTTCTGCGGGTCACCATCCATAGCTAGCCTGGGCTGGGGTACCACTGCAGTAACTAACTGAGCCCCATCTGCGGGTAGTGCAACCAGAGTCTGATATACTGTAGCTGCATAACTTGGAGCCCGAGCAGTAGGGGTTTGGGCTCCCCCTCCTGCCTGTGAAGTAGCTGGGTATGCTGGAAATAAACCAACCTGAGTCATAGAGTCCATAAACCGTAGCATGCGGCCCATGACCTCCTGAAATCTCGGTGCTTTCATGAAATCCGCCGGGGTAGGCTCCACTGCGGGCACCTCGCACTGCTCCTCAATGATAGGATCCCTTGCAGGATCCGCTGGTGGTGCTACTAGAACGGCTCTGGGATGCCCTCGTCCCCTACCATGGACTGGTGCCCTCACCCGGCCTCTACCTCGACCTTTAACAATGGAGGGAGCAGCTCCTCCCGGGTTCAGAATGTCAGCGGTGTGAGTTCTCACCATCTGTGCCAGAATAGAAGAGGGAAATTTAGTACACTAACCACTGCATGACAGGAAAAGAATAAAGAGTAGTCTTTCCTAATACCCTATAGCCTCTCGAAGATAAATACAGACGTCTCCGTACCGATCAACAAGACTCTATCAGGTTTTCCTATAACTCGCGAGACCTACGTGAACCTAGTGCTTTGATACCATGTTGTCACGACCCATTTCCACAATAGGTCATGAGGGCGCCTGACACTATTTCTAGGCATGCCAACGTAGAAACATTATTAAATTCTTGTGTTACTTTTAATAAGAAATGAGTGAAATTGATAATTAATTTGGATTTATGCCAGAAGTGCAAAATACCGTAAATAACATAATTATATAACCCAAAAACAAATGTCTACCAAAGTGTGTGCCAGAACCCGGTGTCACAAGTATGTGCATCTAGTAGAATATAAAAAGACATCTCTATCCTACTGTCTTAGCTAGGGAAAGACAGCAAAAGTAAAGGAAGACTCCATCCGGCTGCTAAACGGCATAGGAAGGAAGCAGCTCACCGTGGAAGTCTCTGACACAAGCTCAAGGGCGCGCACCGGACTGGTAACCCGATGTATTTGCCTCAAATCCTGTACAATTAAGTACAGAAGCGTAGTATGAGTACATAAACAATATGTACCCCGTGAGTATCCCATCTAATCTCGAAGAAGTAGAGACGAGAGGTTGACTTGATACTTACTAGGGTTAAGATAATATAATAATAATGTACTACGCTAAGCATAAAAGTCTCCAATAATTGATAGATTATAAAGAGAAGAAAAAATCATGTTCTTGACCATATTTCAATTAACCATTTACATTTCTTAAGCACTTAGCAAGAAAACATGTCGTGACTAAGCTTTAGCATATATATATATATATATCATGCCCAATCATGCCGAGGGCGGCAGCCCGCTCCAACAGAAAATAAAATATGCACTGCCGAGGGTCGAACGACACGAACCACAGATGCATGTATTTACACCGAGGCGATCGGCCCGATCCAAAAATGTCAAGAAAACATCAAGAATACACACGAGGTGCATTTATATACAAATAAATTCTTACAAGGGTTTAACAAGTTCACATGTTCACTTTCATTTCTTCCAAGTCTCTAACATATCGTAAATGATCATATTAACAAGTTAATATCAATATAATCACGAATTAGGCATGATGTGGGTCCTAAAATACCCAACAATTAATATCATAGTAGCTACGCACGGACTCTCATCCCCTAGTATATACGTAGCCCCCGCATTTAATAGCAATTTCAGACCCCGTAAAATTTTTGAACTCAAAACCTAGTAACTTGTGGTGTCGATTCCGAACATGTGTTAGGAATGTGTAGAATTCGGTTCGGACCCTTGGTAGTAAACTAAGCTTTTTAAAAATCAAAAGAATCAAGTTTCCAGAGATTGTCATTTATGCGGTCCAGAATGCGATCGCAGATCAGCTATGCGAACAACATTCCTGCCGCATAGTGAAACAGTAGATTGGTCAAAATTGATGTTGAAAATGCGGTCCATTATGCGACCGCATAATAAATATGTGGACCGCATTCCTGCCGTATACCGAAACAGACCTTCAGAGTTTTGAGGGCATTTCTGCGGTCCACTATGCGGACCGCATTTCAGTTCTGCGATCGCAGAATGCGACCGTAGATCTTGCCGGGCTTCTATTTTTCCCAATCTTAAAATCCGACCCCCTTTTTAATAAAACACCCCAACCCCCCTCATTTTAACGACATTCTGATCAAATAAAGAGAGAGGAAGAGAGGGTCTTGAGAGAGAAACTCATCTTCTCCAAAATCTTGTTCTTCAAAGCTATCCGGGTCGGGGAAATTCAAGCTTATCTTTATACCCCTTTCCCTACAGGTAAAATCCCTAACTTTTCCCATTGAAATTCTGTTTTAAATTAAGGGGGGGGGGAGTCTCATGCGTAGGTTTTTGAAAATAAGGGTCAAACTCATTTATGCATGTCTTTCTATAACCTAAAACCTAGTGAGAGTAATGGGGTGGGAGCAAAGACTTGTGCAAAGAAAGGGTTAATGGCCTAAATATATTCGCGTAGTGATTTTGAACCTTGAATTCTAAGCTATGTGTATTAATTTGTGCACTATATTGACGTTGCTAGATTTCGGTGAATTTGAAGTAAGAATTAAAAAGGAATTCGGCTCCAGGTATGTATGGATAACTTTGAACTTGGTAAAATCACCTTATTTGGGTATTCGAGTGCTTGGTATGTGATTTCTACGTGAATTGGTGTGAAATTCTTATGGTTGGTGTGGTTGGGGTGATTGTGGTTTTGCCTTCACTATATTGATGCAAGTAATTGAAAATAAACTAGGGTTGTGATTGTGAATGTGCTATGTGGTAAGAATTGTAACACAAGTGATGGAAGAAAATGGTATTGATGGCCTTGGGAGTTCATGTAAATTATTGTTGTCACTCCTTGAGAATTATTGTTGTTATTTCTTGAGAATTGTTTTTGTTATTCTTGTGATTTGTTGGTTGTGGTGTTGCTTGTGAATTGTGATTTGCTCGGTGGGATCGGGTTGCTAGCCGCAACACGAAGTAATAAGGTGTGGGTTGTGGTAATAAGGGTGGCCGAGGTAATAAGGGTGGAAAGCGATCGAAATCGCCATTGAAATGAAATTTTGAACCAATTGTGAAACTATTGATGTGGAAATGTGAAAGGGGAAACAGGAGAGAATGTAAATTTGTTTGGTTTGATTGTTCTCTCGTTTTGGATTTGATTGTTATTTCTATTACAATTACATACTTATTTATGGAGGAGAGGTTGTATACCTGTTTGGCTTAATTGTTCTCTTCTTGTGGATTTGATTGTCGTTCTATTACTACTGCTTACTTGTTTATGGTTCGAGTTTACTTGGAGCAAAGTTTGTTCATACATACCAGTATAATTCAAATGTACTGACGTCTTTTTTGCCGGGGATGCTACATTCGTGTTATGATTGTAGGTGGATCTGTAGCAGGTACTCCAGCCCACCGTTCGTAGCTCTCCCTTCGACTTCTATCAGCTTTTTGGTGAGCCCCATTCCCCTCGGGGCCCTGCGTGGCTTAGGTTGCTTGTTTTCGTAGTTTTATTTTGCTGTTGTGTAAGGTATAGCCGGAGCCTTGTACCGGCAAATACTGTATTATCCTGTTATATTTTTAGAGGCTCCGTAGATAGTGGATATGGGAAAAAGCTTATGTATATCCCCGTTTCTTTTGTTGGGCAACGAGTTAATAACTTCGTTAACTACTATGTATGTATATTTTGCAAAAGGTGTTTTAAGTTAATTATATGGCTAGTTCTTGCTAATAATGAGTAAGGAAAGCATGGGGTAACGCGTGGGGTAGGAAAGGCACCCATATCCGCTTGGCTGGGGCTTCCCGGTCGGGCGCCGGTCATGTCCCTCGAATTTGGGGCATGACAAAATTAGTATCAGAGCCTAAGGTTTAAAGGAGTCCTAGGATGTCTCGGAGCCGTGTCTAGTAGAGCCCCACTTATCGGTGTGAAGTCGACCACATCTATAAGTGGGGGGCTGCATGGAAATTTAGGAAATTTCCCACTTCTTTGTTATTCTGTGTCGTGCGGTGAAGTGAAATGTGGAAGTATCTATATCTAACTCGTGCTTTGTTTTGAACTTTTTAGTAATGGCACCTAAGAAGAGAGCTAGACTCGGCCTTGGGGCCAATGCCACCACGAGTGAGGCCGCAAATCATGTACCTGATGCCGTGGGTAAGAGTGACTCCCCGGTCTTGACCTTACCTGGCCCGTCTATCCCAGGCCAGCATGTTCCTGATCCTGCAGCGGCAGAGGGTGCCACCATCCCTCCCGCCGATATTCCCGATTCTGGCACCATCCCAGCTCCTGGTCCCGAGGCTTCTGATGTGTATATTAGAGGAGCCATCCGTATGTTGACCCAGCTAGTGGCCGCTCAGGCCCAGAGATCTCAAGATGTCCCTACATCCTCTAGCGGACAGGGAGATTCTGCCAGTTCCAGAGTTAACCAGTTTTTGCGGCTAGCCCCTCCAGAATTCTCAGGCGCAGATCCAGGGGCCGATCCGCAGGAGTTCCTTGATGAAATGTATAAGACCCTCCAAGTGATGAAAGCTTCAGAGACAGATGGAGTTGAGTTGGCATCATACAGGTTGAAGGGAGCAACGTATTCATGGTTCGAGATGTGGGAGGACTCCCACGGGGAGGGAGGACCTCCGGCCCGATGAGAGGAGTTTGTAGATGCGTTTATGGATCAGTTCTTGCCTGCTGAGACAATAGCAGCCCGTGCCACTAAACTTGAGACCCTCAAGCAGGGCAGCATGAGTGTCTGGGAGTACCACATAGAGTTCGTGAGATCGTCCAAGTATGCTTCTCAGTTAGTGTCGACCATGGCAGCTAGAGTTCGGCGATTTGTTCAGGGCCTTAGTCCCTTGGTAGTGAATGAGGCTGCTACATCGGCCTTACACTCGGACATGAACTATGGGAAGATTGTGGGATTCGCTTAGGCCACAGAGGCTAGGAAATTGAGGATTCGGGCGGAAAGGGAAAATAGCAGCAGGGCTCGATCAACGGGCCACTCAGGGAGATCAGCTCAGGGGAGAGGGTCGTTAGGGCCGTCCCAGTCGTATGCTCAGTCCTCAGCGAGCACACCACCATCTCTGCACAGTTACCAGCAGAGTGGCCGCATGAGACCAGGTTCAGACAGTAGGAGGCCCCATAAGTCCGGTCGTTCAGGAGGGAGACCACATCAGCAGAGGAGGGCTCCATGCAGAGACTTGCTACTTGGATATCCCGCTGTGTTTCAGATGCGGAGTGAGAGGCCACATTCAGCGAGACTGTCATGTGCCCATTCAGGGCATGGGCAGGGGATCCGCTCAACCATCCGATTCTTCAGTCGCTACATCATCTGCACGTCCTCCAGCCCCGACGGGGCGTGGTGCAGTTAGAGGAGGAGCTCGTGGTAGAGGTAGACCCAGCCGGTTCTATGCTTTGAGTGGTCGCAGAGTGCAGAGGCCTCTCCAGATGTGTTTACATGTATCTTGTCTGTTCAGGCCATTGATTGTTATGCTCTTATTGATTCGGGGTCCTCCTTGTCTTATGTCACCCCATTCATTGCTTCAAGCTTTGGGATAGAACCCGAACAACTTCATGAACCGTTCTCTGTATCGACTCCAGTTGGTGATTCTATCATTGCTGCGTGAGTTTATAAGAATTGTGCTGTCGCGGTGTGTGTTCGTATTACCACGGTCGATCTTGTCGAGCTCGGAATGGTAGATTTTGATGTTATAATGGGAATGGACTGGCTTTATGCATGCTTTGCCACACTTGACTGCCGAACAAGAGTCATAAGGCTCGAGTTCCCTAATGAGCCAGTTACTGAGTGGAAGGGAAATGGTGTGGTGCCGAAGGGTAGGTTTATTTCCTACCTTAAGGCTTCAAAGATGATTAAGAAGGGGTGTATTTATCATCTGGTCTGTGTGGCAGACACCACTTCAGAAGTGTCTACCCCCGAGTCCGTGGCAGTCATGAATGAGTTTCTTGAAGTATTTCCGGACGAGCTTCCAGGGATTCCGCCAGATAGGGAGATTGATTTTGGGATTGATGTGTTACCTGATACGCAACCAATATCTATTCCACCATACAGAATGGCTCCAGCAGAGTTAAGGGAGCAGCTAAAAAACTTGTTAGAAAAGGGGTTCATACGGCCGAGTGTGTCACCGTGGGGTGCTCTGGTTCTTTTTGTCAGGAAGAAAGATGGGTCGCTCCGGATGTGTATTGATTACCAGCAGCTCAAAAAAGTCACAATAAAAAATAAGTATCCTTTGCCTCAGATAGATGATTTGTTCGACCAATTGCAAGGTGCTAGATTCTTCTCCAAAATTGATCTACGGTCAGGATATCACCAATTGAAGATTAGGGAGCAGGATATTCCCAAGACTGCTTTCAGAACTCACTATGGTCACTTCGAATTCTTGGTTATGTCTTTTGGGCTAACTAACGCCCTGGCAGCTTTTATGGATCTTATGAATCGGGTCTTCAAGACATTTTTAGACTCCTTCGTGATTGTTTTCATTGACAACATCCTTGTTTATTCGCGGAGTCGGGAGGATCATGCCTATCACCTCAGGGCAGTTTTGCAGACTCTTCATCAGCACCAGTTATATGCCAAAAATTCAAAATGTGAGTTTTGGTTGGAGTCCGTTGCCTTTTTGGGCCGCATCGTCTCAAGTGAAGGGATTCAGGTAGACCCCCAGAAAATTGCAGCAGTGAAAGATTGGCCTAGACCCACAACCCCGACGGAGATTCGTAGCTTCTTGAGTTTGGTAGGGTACTATTGGAGGTTTGTGGAGGGATTCTCTACCCTCGCCTCCCCATTGACTAAATTGACGTAGAAAGCAGTTAAGTTCCAATGGTCCGATGCTTGCGAGAAAAGTTTTCAAGAATTGAAGGCAAGGTTGACCTCGGCACCGGTATTGGCCTTGCCAGGAGACATGGAAGGATTTGTAGTTTATTGTGATGCCTCCAGGGTTGGTTTGGGGTGTGTATTGATGCAGCATGGGAAGGTTATAGCGTATGCTTCAAGGCAGCTCAAGAATCACGAGAAGAATTACCCGACGCATGATTTGGAGCTTGCAGCTATTGTTTTTGCCCTAAAAATATGGCGGCATTACCTTTATGGGGTCCATGTGGATGTATTTTCAGATCACAAGAGCCTCCAGTACTTGTTCAGGCAGAAAGAGTTGAATTTAAGGCAACAGCGGTGGTTAGAATTACTCAAGGATTATGACATAGACATCTTGTACCATCCAGGGAAGCCAAACGTGGTGGCCGACGCTTTCAGTCGGAAATCCATGGGAAGTTTGGCTCATTTGGGAGTGGATCAGAGGCCCTTGGCTCGGGAGGTTTATCAATTAGCCAATTTAGGGGTTCGCATTTCGGCATCAGGTGAAGGGAGTGTTATGGTGCATAATGGAGCGGAGTCGTCGCTTGTGACAGAAATCAAGGAGAAACAGTTTATTTTTCCAGCATTAGCTCAGATGAAGGAAGCAGTTCTGAATTATAAGACTTCGACATTCTCACTCAGCAGCGAAGATGGTGTTTTGCGGTGTCAAGGTAGGTTATGTGTTCTGGATATGGATAAGCTTCAGGAGAGGGTAATGGCAGAGGCTCATAATTCCAGGTATTCCGTGCATCCGGGTTCTACTAAAATGTATCATGACCTCAAGGAGGTTTATTGGTGGAACGGTATGAAGAGGGGTGTGGCAAACTTTGTATCTAAGTGTCCGAATTGTCAGCAAGTGAAGGCCGAGCATCAACGGCCCGGTGGGCTAACTCAGTTTATGGAGATACCGACGTGGAAATGGGAGATGATTAACATGGATTTCGTGGTGCGGTGACCTCGCACTCAACACAAATTCGACTCAATTTGGGTAATAGTGGATCGACTCACCAAATCAGCTCACTTCTTGCCAGTCAAGTCCACCAACACTGCAGAGCAGTATGCCAAGTTGTATATCAAGGAGATAGTAAGGCTCCATGGCACGCCACTTTCTATTTTCTCGGATCGGGGGGCCCAGTTCTTGGCAAACTTTTGGAAGAAATTTCAGCAAGGTTTGGGTACTCAGGTGAATCTCATCACATCTTTCCATCCGCAAACTGACTGTCAGGCCGAGCAGACTATTCAGACGCTGGAAGATATGTTGTGAGCTTGTGCCTTGGATTTCAAGGGAAATTGGGATGAGCACTTGCCACTTATAGAATTTGCTTACAACAACAGCTTTCATGCTAGCATCCAAATGGCCCCATTTGAGTCATTATACAGACGAAGGTATAGGTCTCCGATTGGGTGGTTCGAAATGGGTGAAGCAGAACTGATAGGGCCAGACCTTGTGCACCAGGCTATGGAGAAAGTTAAAATCATTCAGGAAAGGATGAAAACCGCTCAGATTCGCCAAAAGTCTTATGCGGACGTTCGTCGGAGGGAATTGGAATTCCAAGTTGGTGATTGGGTATTCCTAAGGGTATCCCCTATGAAGGGAATCATGCGCTTCGGGAAGAAAGGTAAGCTGAGTCCTAGATATATCGGACCGTACCGAATTGTTCAAAGGATAGGGCAGGTGGCCTATAGGCTGGAATTGCCTCCCGAGATGTCATTAGTGCACCCGGTGTTCCACGTGTCCATGTTGAAGAAAGTGGTTGGGGATCCATCCACCATCGTTCCAGTTGAAACTATCGAGGTTAATGAAGAGTTGTCGTATGAAAAGGTTCCGATTTCCATTCTTGATAGACAAGTCCGTAAGTTGAGAAATAAGGAAGTTGCTTCAGTCAAGGTGTTGTGGCGAAGTTAACGAGTTGAGGAAGCCACATTGGAAGCCGAGAAGGAAATGAAAGAGAGATATCCCCATCTGTTTGATCTAGCCTAGAAGAAATTAGGTGACCTTTCTATCTCAAAAACCACTTTCATTATGTCCGGATTCGTTCCTTCCTAAATGGTAGTGAAGTTCCCTCTAGCTGTGCAAGACTTATAGGTGTTGTGGTAGTCTTAAGTCCTGTGAAACATCTCTTTGGTAAATGAAAATTTGACAACGACTCTTGTGTTAAGTAATCAACTAATAGTAAGTGTAGATTGGTAAAGAGTTACTTGTATGCATATAACATGTGAAAATGATGAAATTATGTGAAACCTATTTGAATAACTGTTTCATAAGCAAAATGTATCAAGTAATCAAATGGGTGCAATTGTTAAGGTAGGAAACTGTATAACAACTGTAGGAATGGTTGTAATCATGCTATGATGTTGGAATTTGTGTTTCGGGGGCCCTCTATCATGTAGAAATGTCCAAATTACAAAGGAAACTTTGGCAAAATTTTTCTAAAATAAGGGGGGGGGGGATGGCAAAAAGGTACAAGAACTTGCGTAACTTGTTTTCAAAAACCAACAAGCCTTAGAATGCTGAAGGGTTGGGGATAAGTCCTCATTCGGGGATGAATGGTTTTTAAGTGGGGGAGGATGTGAGACCCCGTAAAATTTTTGAACTCAAAACCTAGTAACTTGTGGTGTCGGCTCCGAACATGTGTTAGGAATGTGTAGAATTCGGTTCGGACCCTTGATAGTAAACTAAGCTTTTTAAAAATCAAAAGAATCAAGTTTCCAGAGATTGTCATTTATGCGGCCCATAATGCGATCTCAGATCAGGTATGCGGACCGCATTCCTGCCGCATAGTAAAACAGTAGATTGGTCAAAATTGATGTTGAAAATGTGGTCCATTATGCGACCGCATAATAAATATGCGGACCGCATTCCTGCCGCATACCGAAACTGACCTTCAGAGTTTTGAGGGCATTTCTGCGGTCCACTATGCGGACCACATTTCAGTTCTGCGATCGCAGAATGCGACCGCAGATCTTGCCGGGCTTCTATTTTTCCCAATTTTAACCCGACCCCCTTTTAATAAAACACCCCAACCCCCCTCATTTTAACGACATTCTGATCAAATAAAGAGAGAGAGGAAGAGAGGGTCTTGAGAGAGAAACTCATCTTCTCCAAAATCTTGTTCTTCAAAGCTATCCAGGCCGGGTAAATTCAAGCTTATCTTCATACCCTTTTTCCTACAGGTAAAATCCCTAACTTTTCCCATTGAAATTCTATTTTAAATTAAGGGGGGAGTCTCATGCGTAGGTTTTTGAAAATAAGGGTCGAACTCATTCATGCATGTCTTTCTATAACCTAAAACCTAGTGAGAGTAATGGGGTGGGAGCAAAGACTTGTGCAAAGAAAGGGTTAATGGCCTAAATATATTCGGGTAGTGATTGTGAACCTTGAATTCTAAGCTATGTGTATTAATTTGTGCACTATATTGACGTTGCTAGATTTCGGTGAATTTGAAGTAAGAATTAAAAAGGAATTCGGCTCCAGGTATGTATGGCTAACTTTGAACTTGGTAAAATCACCTTGTTTGGGTATTCGAGTGCTTGGTATGTGATTTCTACGTGAATTGGTGTGAAATTCTTGTGGTTGGTATGGTTGAGTGATTGTGGTTTTGCCTTCACTATATTGATGCAAGTAATTGAAAATAAACCAGGTTTGTGATTGTGAATGTGCTATGTGGTAAGAATTGTGACACAAGTGATGGAAGGAAATGGGAATTGATGTATTTCGGAATAACTGTGGTAGCAATACATGTAGCTTAACGTGGAAGATTATCGTTGTGACCTATCTATGCATATGAGTTGTGAAATACATGGAAATGGTATTGATGGCCTTGGAAGTTCATGTAAATTTTTGTTGTCACTCCTTGAGAATTATTGTTGTTATTTCTTGAGAATTGTTGTTGTTATTCTTGTGACTTGTTGGTTGTGATGTTGCTTGTGAATTGTGATTGCTCGGTGGGATCGGGTTGCGCGCCGCAACACGAAGTAATAAGGTGTGGGTTGTGGTGATAAGGGTGGCCGAGGTAATAAGGGTGGCCGAGGTAATAAGGTTGGAAAGCGATCGAAATCGCCATTGAAATGAAATTTTGAACCAATTGTGAAACTATTGATGTGGAAATGTGGAAGGGGAAACAGGAGAGATTGTAAATTTGTTTGGTTTGATTATTCTCTCATTTTGGATTTGATTGTTATTTATATTACAATTACATATTTATGGAGGAGAGGTTGTATTCCTGTTTGGCTTAATTGTTCTCTTCTTGTGGATTTGATTCTCGTTTTATTACTACTGCTTACTTGTTTATGGTTCGAGTTTACTTGGAGCAAAGTTTGTTCATATATACCAGTACAATTCAAATGTACTGATGTCCCTTTTGCCGGGGACGCTACATTCGTGTTATGATTGTAGGTGGATCTGTAGCAGGTACTCCAGCATACCGTTCGTAGTTCTCCCTCCGTCTTCCATCAACTTTTTGGTGAGCGCCATTCTCCTCGGGGCCCTGCGTGGCTTAGGCCGCTTGTTTCCATAGTTTTATTTTGCTGTTGTGTAAGGTATAGCCGGAGCCTTGTTACCGGCAAATACTGTATTATCCTGTTGTACTTTTAGAGGCTCCGTAGACAGTGGATGTGGGAAAAAGCTTATATATATCACCGTTTCTTTTGTTGGGCAACGAATTAATAACTTCGTTAAATACTATGTATGTATATTTTGCAAAAAGTGTTTTAAGTTAATTATATAGCTAGTTCTTGCAAATAATGAGTAAGGAAAGCATGGGGTAACGCGTGGGGTAGGAAAGGCACCCAGGTCCGCTTGGCTGGGGCTTCCCGGTCGGGCGCCGGTCATGTCCCTCGAATTTGGGGTGTGACAAGCAAGTTCTCAATTTTTATCGCTATGGGGACAATTCCCTCTTACAAGGTTAGAAAGGAGACTCACCTCGCTCCAAAGCGCACTTCCAATATCAAGAACAAGCCCAAGCCCTCAATTTGGAGCCGAACGATCACAAACTAGTTAAAGGAAGTAAGAACTAGTCAATATAGGTTTACAAGGTCGAACTCTAACTATTTAAGCCATTTCCCAACCTTTCTCACAAGTTCCCTGAATTCCGACCCCGAGCCCACGTGGCCGGATACCGAGATTTTTCGAATAAAGTTGTTCCCTACAACCTAAGGATCAATAATATATGATTTCTATCTCATTTCGTAGCAAATTTCATGGTTAAATCTTAGTTTTATTAAAACCCAGGTTTAGCTCTAACCCTTTGAGTTTACCTAATTTTTAGTGTATAATCTACTTAATATACATGTATTTAAACTAAGGATGAATGGAAGTAACTTACCTCACAATTCTATGTTGAATTCCCCTCTTTGGAAGCTCCCAAATCGCCAAAGTGTAGAGAAAAATGAAATAAATGATCTTTGAGCTCGAATTAAATGAAGCTCACTGCCCAGCGATTTCTGCATCTGCAGTTAGGGGGGCGCATCTGCTGTCCCGCACCTACGGAAGAAGAGCCACATTTGCGAAATTGGCCAAAAGGAAAGGAACCGCTTTTGCGGTCTAAGGCCCGCATCTGTGGCTGGGGAGCCGCTTCTGCGGAGCCGCATCTGCAACTGTGGAGTCGCTTCTGCGGTCCTGGACTGGATCACCCCTAGCCACTTTTGCGGAGTTGTGACCGCATATGCGGTCCCGAATCTGCGGCCCAAGAACCACAAATGCAGTTATGACAGAAGCAGAAACTCAGCTCCTTCTCAAAATTTCAACTTCACTCGAGCCTCGTCCGTTTGATGCTCGGGGCTCTCGAGCCCTGCTCGAACATACCGACAAGTCTGGAATCACGAGACGGACCTACTTGAACTCTTGGAACACCCATAACAAGGCTAATTTTTGGAATCAGCCTTAAAACCAAATGAATCAAGCTACTGAACTTCAAGTTCTTAATTCTCCTCTAACGGGTCAAAACGCCCTTAAACTACTCGGATTGACACCAAATTTTACGGGCAAGTCTTAAACGATATTTCGGATCTGTACCAAGCTTTGAAACCAAAGTACGAGCCCGATACCTAGGAAATCAATGATTTCTAACTTTCTTTAATTCTTTAAAATTTCAATTTAACAATTTCTAATAAAAATTCATTACTCGGTCTAGGGACCTCAGAATTCGATTTCGGACATACGCCCAGGTCCTATATTTTCCCATGGACCCTTCGGAACCGTTAAATTATGAATCTGGGTCCGTTTTCCCAAAAAGTTGACCAAAGTCAAACTTGGTCTTTTAAGAAAATGCTAAAGAAACAATTGAACATATTTCACTCAAAACTCTTCTAACTCCCGAACCAACCGCCCCCCCAAGTCGTAAATTATCTAAAGCAAGCACGAGAAGTTTTAGTCAAGGGAATGGGGTTCTAAAAGGTAAAACGACCAGTCGGGTCGTCACAATTACCCCCTCCTCTAATTAATTCATACCAGTTTGTCGATGACCAAGAAGAAGAAGGACAGCTAATAATGCAAATTGACAACCAACACACAATCAAACCAATCTTTTTGTTACCTTCTGCAATAATAAGCAACAATGAAGATGGAGTAAACATGGAGCTTATACCGATAACATCAAATAGAATTGAAGAAATTGCTGAAAGTTCTTGTGCTCCTCAGAAATCAAGAAAAAGACTGAGGAGAAAGTTGAAAGAATCTCCACCATGTAAAATACTTAGGCACGATTCGTTGCCTGAGGAAGTAAGAGTTGGATCCATATTTGAGAACAAACAAAACATGAATACATTTTTCAGTAGCTTGGAGATAAACCAAAAGTTGAGTTCACTATTGTTAGATCATGTTCCAAGAGATACGAGCTAAAATGCATCGTGTAAATATGTGGTTGGAATGTCACGACCCCAATCTCGGTCATGATGGCGCCCAACACCCTGCTAGGCAAGCCCGACCATTCACAACATTTTTTTATTTCTTATACAGATTATAGATGTAATTAACACAGGTAATTTACTTAAAACATTATCTCAAAAGTCTAGAAATATCCATAAATATGCGGAAGTTCAACTTAAAAGATACTACAACATAGCCCAATAGAATCCGTTGTCACAAATCTGAGCCTCTAATACAGAATGTCCACCTATTATAAGTCCATCTAGGAAATACGGAATAAAAGATAGCGATAGAGGGGAGAGATCAAGGCTGCGAACGTTAAATGCAACTACCTCGATACTCCCAGATATTGCTGCTCAGCTAAACAAATCCTCACTCAGCCTATGATGTACCTGGATCTGCACACAAGGTGCAAGGAGTAATGTGAGTACTCTGACCCAGTGAGTAATAAAAATAAATAAAGGGATGAGAATAGGAAATCATGGAAAAATAAAAGTAAACTATAACTGGCAGTTTCGAACATTTAATAGTGAAGCAACAAGTTAATAAAATCAGAGTACTGATACTAAGGCAGGTATAACATATAAAGAACAATGCATGAGTGCAATGCAATGCATATGACGGTACACTCTGGTACCCACTGCGGCATGCAGCCCGCGCCATCTATTTATTTATCGTCAACGGCGCTTACTGGGGTGTGTACAGACTCCGGAGGGGCTCCGATAGCCCAAGCGCAATATCAAGCCATCTCGTGACATCAACCAGACTCTCGGCCTCAATATCAATATAATCAACCAGGCTCTCTGCCTCAAGATCAATGTAATCAACCAGGCTCTCGGCCTTAATATCAATATAACACTGCTGTGGCACGCAGCCCGATCCATGCTCAGTCTAAAAATCATCATAAGCCCCTTGGGCATTTGTAAAACAGTAGTTCTCAACCCAAAATATCATTTAAGTTTTCAAATCTTAGAAAGATGGCTGAGTTTGCAAAACAGTATTTAAAACCTTGGACTGAGATCAAATGATATGCAAAAATATGCGAAAACAGTGATATCAATCCCCGAAGGATTCAAATAATTGGCACGAAGCCCAAATGTAACAATTACTTCCAAGTAAAGATGATTCTCAATTAAGTTCTAGTTAAAAACACGGTAAAAACATCGCTCGGGACGGACCAAGTCACAATCCCCAATAACAAATGACCCCGCACTCGTCATAGAGCGCATGTCCCGCCTCAATACAGCGTTGCGATGTGAAATTCCGGGATTTCAAACCCTCAGGACATCATTTACATCAATTACTCACCTCAAGACGGCCAAAAGTCTAGTTCGCTATGCCTTTTCCTCTCAAATTAACCTCCTCGTGCGACGAATCTTTCCAAAATCACAACGAATATGTCGCATTATGCTAAAGAGACAATACCCAATCGAAAGCAATCGAAAAATATCAAAATTCACGAATTTGACAAAACCCGAGCCCTGGGCACACGTCTCGAAACTCAGAAATTTTTACATCATCGGGTTCCTTATCTTGCCACGAGTCTAACCATACTAAAATTATCCAATTCCCATAACATTTCGACCCTCAAATCCGTGATTCTATCCAAGAGGGTTTTCTACACTTTTCCAACAAAATTCACGGATTAAATGCCAAAACTTGTAATAGATTTAAGTTATACAACCAAAATTGAGTTAAGAACACTTACCCCATTGTTCTATATGATAATCTGTCCAAGAATTGCCCTATCCGAGCTCCAAATCGCTAAAAATGGAAAATGGGAACGACGTCCCATTTTCAGAACTTAACATTCTGCCCAGGCCCATTTTTCATCGCGTTCGCGGCCCAGGCGTCGCGTTCCCGAAGACCAAACCTCCTGACCCTTCGCGTTCGCAGGCCTGGTCTCACGTTCGCGAAGGCCAATTACCAGGCCCTTCGCGTTCGCGTAGGCCAAACGACCCACGCCCAAATTTTTCCTTCTACGCGTTTGCGGTTACCCTCCCGCGTTTGTGTAGTACCTTGACCTGCTCCTTTGCGACTCCCCCTTCGAGTTCGCGAAGGCCAAAATCTCAGCCTCTTATTTTTCCTCTTCGCGTTTGCGAGACTTCCCTCGTGTTCGCGAAGAAGGAAACCAGATACCAGCAACAACAGTTCAAATGTTTCCAAAAATGACCCGTTGGGCATTCGAAACACCCCCGAGGCCCCCGGGACCTCAACCAAAAATGCCAACACCTCCTAAAACATCATTCAAACTTGTTCCAATTATCAAAACACCTCAAACAACGCCAAAATCATCAAATTACATCGAATTCAAGCCTAAGTTCTTCTAAAACTTCCAAAACACGCATTCTATAAAAAACCCAACCAAACCACATCCGAAGACCTGAAATTTTGCACACACATCCCAAATCATCTAACGAAGCTACAGCCACTCTCGGAATTCCATTCCGACTCCCGGATCGAAATCTCACCTATCAATGGGAATTCGCCAAAATACTAACTTCGCCAATTCAAGCCTAATTCTACGCCGGATCTCCAAAACCAACTCCGATCACACTCCTAAGTCACAAATCACTTCCTGGAGCTAACCGAACCATCAGAATTCACATCCGAGCCCTGTAACACACAAGTCAACTTCTGGTTGACTTTTCCAAACTAAGCCTTCCTTAAAGAGACTAAGTGTCTCATTTATTCTCAAAACCACTCCAAATCAACTCTAACATACCAAATACCGATAATGAAAAATAAAGAAGAAGAAAATGGTACGAACGGGGCAGTAACTCATTAGACGATGGGTCAGGTTGTCACATCCTCCCTAACTTAAACAAATGCTCGTCCTCGAGCGAGTTAAGAAACATACCTGAAGCCTCAAATAGGTGAGGATATCTGCTCCGCATCTCCCACTCGGTCTCCCAAGTAGTTTCCTTCACAGGCCGACCTCTCCACTGCACTTTCACTGATGCTATATCTTTTGATCTCAATTTTCGAACTTGGCGACCCAAAATAGCCACTAGTTCCACATCATAAGTCAAATCCTCATCTAACTACACTGTACTGAAATCCAACACATGAGACGGGTCCCCAACACACTTCCAGAGCATAAAAACATGGAATACCGAATGAACGCCCGACAAATTGGGTGGCAAAGCAAGCATATAGGCCACCTCTCCAATCCTCCAAAGTACCTCAAAAGGTCCAATAAATCGTGGGCTCAACTTCCCTTTCTTTCC
Source organism: Nicotiana glauca (assembly GCA_026770625.1). Taxonomy (NCBI): domain Eukaryota; kingdom Viridiplantae; phylum Streptophyta; class Magnoliopsida; order Solanales; family Solanaceae; genus Nicotiana; species Nicotiana glauca. The sequence goes on from MDKF010501273.1 coordinate 29,700, forward strand.
AAATCTCATAACACCCTTCATGGGCGAAACCTTCAGCAAGACCTCACCCACCATGTAAGATACATCTCGAACCTTCTGGTCCGCATAACTCTTCTGACGCGACTGAGCCGTACAAAGTCTCTCCTGAATCACGTTTACCTTCTCTAAGTCATCCTGAACCAACTCTATCCCCAATAGTCTAGCCTCGCCGAGCTCGAACCAAACAACTGGAGATCTACACCATCTACCATACAAGGCCTCATACAGTGCATCTGAATACTGGACTTATAGCTATTGTTATAGGCAAACTCTGCAAGCGGCAAAAACTCATCCCAAGAACCTCCGAAATCAATCACACAGGCACGTAACATGTCCTCTAATATCTGAATAGTACGCTCGGATTGTCCGTCCGTCTGAGGATGAAATGCTGTGCTCTACTCCACCTGAGTACCCAATTCTCGCTGAAAAGTCCTCCAAAACTGGGAAGTAAATTGAGTACCTCTATCTGAGATAATGGAACCTGGAACATCGTGCAACCGCACAATCTTTGGGATAAATATCCCTGCCAGCCGCTCCGAAGAATAAGTAGTACACACCGGAATGAAGTGCGCGGACTTGGTCAGCTGATCCACAATCACCCAAATAGAATAAAATTTCTTCGAAGTTTGAGGAAGGCCACTCACGAAGTCCATAGTGACTCTCTCCCACTTCCACTCGGGAATAATCATTTGCTGAAGTAGACCTCTCGGTCTCTGATGCTCGTGTTTCCCTTGCTGACAATTGAGACACCGTGTTACATAACCTACAATATCTTTCTTCATTCTTCTCCACCAATAGTGCTGTCTCAAGTCTTGATACTTTTTCACGGCACCCGGATGAATAGAATACAGCGAGCTGTGGGCCTCTTTCAGAATCAATTCTCTAAGCCCATTTACATTGGGCACATAGATACGTCCCTGCATCCTCAATACGCCACCATCATCTATAGTCACATCTCTGGCATCATCATGCTGAAATCTGTCCTTAAGGAAAAGTAAGTGCGGATCATCATACTGGCGCTCTCTGATGCGATCATATAAGGAAGACCGAGAAACCACGCAAGCCAACACCCGACTGGGCTAAGAAATGTCTAGTCTCACAAACCGATTAGCCAAGGCTTGAACATCAACTGCAAAGGGCCTCTCCCTAACTGGAATGTACGCCAAACTCCCCATACTGACTGCCTTTCGGCTCAAAGCATCGGCCACTACATTGGCCTTTCCCGGATGATACAAAATAGTAATATCATAATCTTTTAGCAATTCTAGCCACCTTCGCTGCCTCAAATTAAGGTCTTTCTGCTTAAACAAATGCTGAAGACTGTAATGATCAGTGAATACCTCACAAGATACGCCATATAAATAGTGCCTCCAAATCTTCAAGGCATGAACTATGGCAGCCAACCCTAAGTCATGAACAGGGTAGTTCTTCTCATGGGGCTTTAACTGATGAGAAACATAAGCAATAACTCTACCCTCCTGCATCAACACACAGCCAATCCCAACTTTCGAAGCATCACAATATACAGTATATGAATCTGTAGCTGATGGAAAAACCAACACTGGAGCTGTGGTCAAAACTGTCTTGAGCTTCTGAAAGCTCTCCTCACACTCGTCTGACCATACAAATGGAGCACCCTTCTGAGTCAACTTGGTCAAGGGCGATGCAATGGATGAAAATTACTGAACAAACCGGCGATAATAACCTGCTAACCCAAGAAAACTCCGGATCTCTGTGGCTGAGGACGGTCTAGACCAACTCTGCATTGCTTCTATCTTCCTCGGATCAACCTGGATGCCCTCGATGGATACTATGTGTCCCAAGAATGCCACTGAACTTAGACAAAACTCACACTTGGAGAATTTTGCGTAAAGCTTATTCTCCCTCAATCTCTGCAACACTACATGCAGATGCTCTGCGTGCTCCTCCTGGCTACGTGAGTACACCATAATATCATCAATAAATACAATAATAAAAGAATCCAGATAAGGCCGAAATACACTGTTCATCAGATGCATGAACGCTGCTGGGGCATTGGTCAGCCCGAAAGACATAACCAGGAACTCATAGTGACCATATCTAGTCCTGAAAGTAGTCTAAAGAATATCTGACTCCCTGATCTTCAACTGGTGATAGCCGAACGAAGATCAATCTTAGAAAATACCCTCGCTCCCTGAAGCTGATCAAATAAGTCATCAATGCGAGGCAAATGATACTTGTTCTTCACTGTTACCTTATTTAACTGCCTGTAGTCAATGCACATCCTCATTGTGCCATCTTTCTTTTTCACAAACAGAATTGGCGCACCCCAAGGTGACACACTAGGTCGAATGAACCCCTTATCTAGAAGTTCCTAAAGCTTCTCCTTCAATTCTTTCAACTCTGCTGGTGCCATACGATATGGGGGAATGGAAATGGTCTGGGTGCCCGACACCAAGTCAATGCCAAAATCAATATCCCTATCCGGCGGCATGCCCGGCAGGTGTGCAGGAAATACATCAGGAAAATCCCTCACAACTAGGACAGAATCAGTATTAGGAGTCTCAGCTCCAACATCTCGCACAAAAACTAGATATGATAGTAAACCCTTCCCAACCATACACTGGGCTTTCAAGAAAGAAATTACTCTACTAGGGATATAATCAGTCATACCACGCCACTCGATCCTCGGAACAGCCAGAATAGCCAAAGTGACTGTCTTACCATGACAGTCTAGAATAGCATGACATGGAGATAGCCAATTCATGGCCAGAATAACATCAAAGTCTACCATGGTCAACAGTAATAAATCAACTCGGGTCTCCAAACTCCCAATAGTCACAATACAAGACCGATACACATATTCTACAACAATAGTATCGCCCACCGGGGTAGATGCGTGCACAGGTAAAGCAAGACACCTTCGGGTCGTACCCAAATGATGAGCAAAATATGAGGACACATAAGAATAAGTGGATCCGGGATCAAATAAGATAGAGGCATCTGTGTGGCAGATTGAGATAATACCAGTGATAACAGCATCTGACGTAATGGCATCTGTCCTACCTGGAATAGCATAAAATCAGGCCTGGCCACCGTCTGATCGACCTCTACCTCTAGGGCGACCCCTGGCTGCCTGGCCCCTACCCCTAGCTGGCTAGGCGGGTGATGAAGACACTGGAGCAGAAGACAAGGGCTGGTCCCTCTACTGAAACTGACAACTACGAAGTCGAAGACACTGCCTCTTCATATGACCAAACTCTCCGCACTCGTAGCAACTATCGGGTCCTAGAAAAGGGAATTGGAGGGAACCCCTCGCACCAGAACGACCAGCCAATGCACTCGGCGTAGAAGAACCTTGAACTGAAGGGGCATAAGGTGAGCTTTGAGCTGGGAGGGTGCTATGTAAAGAGTGGCCCTGCTAAAACCCCTGATGAACACGGTCTGAAGATGCCCTACTAAACACTGGATGAGCCGATTGAGGAGGTCTGAAGGAACGACCTCTACCATGCTGGAACTGGCCCTTAGACGGAGCATCACTGAAACTGCCTGAACCTCGAGGCCTCTTAGCCTCCCTCTCCTCTCGCTCCCTGCGGCAAACTATTTCAATATCACGAGCAATGTCAACCACCTCCTCGAACGAAGCACCCAATACTCTCTCTCTAGTGATCAAAATACGAAGAGAGTAGTTAAGACCATCCACTAATCTTCTGATCCTCTCATGATCCATCGGGATCATCCAAGTAGCATGGCGAGCCAACTGTGAAAATCTCATCTCATACCGGGTAACAGACATGTCCCCCTGAGTCAACCACTTAAACTGCCTACGTAGCTCCTCTCTGCGGGACTGAGGTACATACTTCTTCAGAAATAGAGTGGAGAACTGCTGCCAAGTAAGGGGCGCTGCACAAACAGGCCTACGCCTCTAAAAATCCACCCACCAGGAAAACACAGCACCCTGGAACTGAAATGTAGTAAAAGCCACACCACTCGACTCCAAAATCCCTGCGGTGCGAAGCATATGCTAACACTTGTCAAGAAAACCCTGGGCATCCTCGCCCTCAGCACCACTAAATGTCGGAGGCTGGAGCCTACCAAATCTCTCGAGACGACGCTGCTCATCGTCTAGCATAGTTGGAACCACAAAGTTTTTGTCACGACCCCAGTTCACCCTCCATGAACATGTCGTGATGGAACCTAGTTTCTATGACTAGGTAAGCCTAACAATGCAGAAATTTAACAATAGCTTGGGAAATAAATAGTTTGAACTGAACAAATAAAATAACAATCGTATATAAGGCCGCTCGACGTACACAACTACAAAAATAAGCAGAAGTCTACAACTCAATCCCAAAACCCAGAAACTCACGGGAAACATAGGCTAATAGAAACATAGTACGGTGCTCTAACTCCAGAATATCTAAACAACTGAGAGAAAGGAATAAACTAGATACTAAAGCTGGAACAGAATAGAGACTCCTGGTTTGCGGACGCGGCAGGTATACCTCGAAGACTCTGTATAACTCCTCCCCTCAAGGATAGTGCACCTGAGTAGAGGTACCTGGATAATCTGCACATAAAAAACATGCACAGGAAGGGCATGAGTACACCACAACGGTAATCAGTAAGTGCCAAGCCTAACCTTGGTTGGGTAGTGACGATGAAGGTCAGGTCACTACTGAGACAAAATATAATAATAATAATAATAATAATTAATAGTATAAATCTGATAGAAATGATAAGTACAGCAGTGAGATAATGCAGGTCAACGAGGCAATAACAACTACAAGGAACAGAGTAAACACCGAGTACATACAACTCAATATCAATGATAACAATGAGGGTCTCCCAGGATACCGTCCTGTAGCCCTTTTAACAACTGTCCAGTGGATCTCTCAGGATACCGTCCCATAGTCCAACCATCAATGTGCAGGGGGATCTATCGGGAATCTAACCCGCAGTCCCAAAGTAAAAGTGCAGGGGGATCTACCGGGAATCGAACCCGTAGTCCCAAAGTAAACAGACAAGTGGGGAGCTACCGGAATCCCACATCCGTAGTCCCAATGTAAATGCGCAACCACAACCAGAAACAAACCAAAGAATGAAGTACGAAAGGCAAACAACAGATAGAACTAGCCTAGTATGCTTCACGTAGTGCAGTCAAAACAACTTAAGCAATTAGGCAGTCAATTTAGCTAAACATACTTTTCCTAGCCTAGCACAACTTATAATTTCAAGTAGAATAAAGCAAATAAGAAATAAAACTAAATTTCCATAACTTAAGTAAAAAATGGAATTTCATCAATCGGTTCAAGTACGCGCTCGTCACCTCACGTACAATGCACTCAAATATCAAGTAATAATCCTAAGGGGAAAGGTCCCCCACACAAGGTTAGACAAGCCACTTACCTCGAACCGGCTCAATAATCAACTAGGAACCATGCCTTTGCCACGAGTATCCGACTCCAAATGGCCCAAATCTATTCAATTCAATTACATGTCATAAATAATATTGCAAACAACTGATTCCACCATTAAATTTAAAGTTAGAGAGCAAAAATAGGTAAAATGACCAAAATGGCCCTCAAGACAACGTCTCGGAATCGAATATTTTTCATATTTTTAGAACCCTCGTACTCTCATGAGTCTAACTATATAAAAATCTCCCAAATCGGAGGTCAATTGCTCACTCAAAACCCAATAGTTTGGTCTAAGAAGTTTTACCCAATCTTCCAATTTTGATCCCGAATTCGAATTTTAATGATGGATTTAACTACAAAATGATGAAATATAGCTAGGAGGGATCAAAGAAACATTACCCAATGGTATTCTCTTCAAAACCCTCTGAAAATCGCCCTTCCCCGAGCTAAATTCGATTTTTCTCACTTATGAAATCAAACCCTCGAATTTTCTATATCAGAACAGACATTTCTGGTTCTGCGGACAAAGGACCGCTTCTCCGGTCCCGCCTATGCGGAAAAATGAGTCACTTCTATGACTTTCACTAAAGAGTCAATGTCCGCTTCTGCGGACCATTAACCGCTTATGCGGTTCCACTTCTGCGGAGTTCCCACCGCTTCTGCGGGTTCCTGGAGGATGACCAAAAGTCGCTTCTGCGAAGCCAAGGCCACTTCTGCGGCTCCGCTTCAGCGGTTCCCAAGCCGCAGAAGCAAAAATACCAGAAGAGAGAATGATCAGCTACTGCAACACTTCAAAAATTCTTCCGTTTACCACCCGAAATCATCCCGAGGCCCCCAAGACCTCAACCAAAAGCACCAATAACACTTAATACCTAATTTAAACTTGTACCAATCCTTAAACCACCTAAAACAATGCCGAAAACTCAAATTAAACAAGGATTTGAGCCTAAGAACTTCAATTTTTATCCAAATACGCTTTCGATTAAAAACCTATTCAAAACACGTCCGAATGACCTAAAATTTTGCACACACATCCCAAATGACATGACGGAGCTACTGCAACTTCCGACCCTCGGATCAAAAACTCGCTATCGGACCAGAAACTTCAAAAATACAAATATCGGCATTTCAAGCCTAAATGAGCTACGGGCTTCCAAAATACATTCCGAATACGCTCCAAACCTCGAAATTACCTAACTGAGTTAACGGAACCGTCGAATTTCCATTTCGAGGCCGTCTTCATACTGCTCTGATTACAGACTATTTTTCAATACTTAAGCTCTTATTTAGGGACTAGGTGTCCCAAAACTCTTCGAAACCCAACACCGAACGTCCCGATAAACCAAAATAGTAGAAATGAGCTTAGGGGAAGCAGTTAACGGGGAATCAGGGCGTAAATTACAAAAACGACCGGCCGGGTCGTTACATCCTCCTACACTTAAACATTCGTTCGTCTTTGAATGAGCATAGAAAACATACCTGAAGTGGTGAAAAGATGAGGGTACTGGCTGTACATATCCTGCTCGGTCTCCCAAGTCGCCTCCTCGGCCGGCTGACCCCGCCACTGAACCTTTACTAAAGCGATGTTCTTTGACCTCAACTTTCTGACCTGCCTATCCAATATAGCCACTGGTTCCTCAACATAAGATAGATCCTTGTCCAACTGGACTGAACTGAAATCCAACACGTGCGACGGATCACCGTGATACCTCCGGAGCATCGAAACATGAAATACCGGATGAACTCCGGCTAGGCTGGGAGGTAAGGCAAGCTCATAAGCAACCTCCCCAACTCGCCTCAAGATCTCAAAAAGGCCAATAAACCTCGGACTCAGCTTTCCTTTCTTCCCAAACCTCGTGATGCCTTTCATAGGCGAAACCCGAAGCGGAACCCGCTCACCAGCCATATATGAAACATCACGGACCTTCCTATCCGTGTAGCTCTTCTGTCTGGACTGGGCTGTACGGAGTCTATCCTGAATCACCTTAACCTTCTCTAATACATCCTGAACCATCTCTGTGCCCAGTAGCCTGGCCTCACCCGGCTCAAACCAACCCACCGGAGATCTACACCTCCTACCATATAAAGCCTCATACGGCGCCATCTGAATGCTGGACTGATAATTGTTGTTATAAGCAAACTCCGCCAATGTCAAGAAATGATCCCAAGACCCTCCAAACTCAATCACACATGGACGGAGCATATCCTCAAGAATCTGAATGGTGCACTCGGACTGTCCGTCCGTCTGAGGGTGAAATACTGTGCTCAACTCCACCCGAGTGCCTAACTCCTATTGCATGGCTCTCCAGAATCGCGATGTAAACTGAGTACCTATATCTGAAATGATGGAAACTAGGATACCATGCAAACGGATGATCTCCCTGATATAAATCTCTGCCAACCACTCCGATGAGTAAGTGGTACATACAGGAACGAAATGAGCGGACTTGGTCAGCCGATCCACAATGACCCAAATGGAATCAAACTTCTTCAAGGTCCGTGGGAGCCCAGATACAAAGTCCATAGTGATACGCTCCCATTTCCACTCCGGAATCTCTATCTGCTGAAGCAACCCACACGGACACTGGTGCTCATACTTCACCTGCTGGCAGTTGAGGCATCTAGACACATAACCAACTATATCCTTCTTCATCCGCCTCCACCAATAGTGCTGCCTCAAGTCCTGATACATCTTCGTGGCACCCGGATGGATGGAATACCGTGAACTATGGGCCTCTGCTAGAATCAATTCTCGAAGACCATCAACATTGGGCACACAAATCCGGCCTTGCATCTTCAATACCCCGTCATCTCCGATGGTCACATCTCGGGCATCACCACACTGAATCTTGTCCTGAAGGCCAAGCAAATGAGGATCATCATACTGCCGCTCCCTGATATGATCAAATGGGGAAGACCGGGAAACCACACAGGCTAGAACTCGACTAGGCTCCGAGAGATCCAATCTCATAAGGTCAGAGGAAATAGCCTCAGTGCAAGCAAGAATACAATAATATCTAGCCCGACCCCTCTCTCGAGGGCGACCTCTAACTCCCCGACCTCCACCCCTGGCTGGCTGGGTAGGTGGGGCAGCAGTTGGAGCTGTGATCATGGCTTGAGAACTCTGAGGAGCCCGCTGTAGCTGAGCAGTCTGTGAAGATGCACCCCTATAAAGTCTGGGGCAGTCCCTAACCATATGGCGTGTATCGCCACACTCGAAAAAAGCTCT
>MDKF010646417.1:0-12059 GCA_026770625.1 Nicotiana glauca
AGAGAGAGAGAGAGAGAGAGAGAGAGAGAGAGAGAGAGAGAGAGAGAGAGAGATATTATTGCATTTGTGGAGAAGTGGAGAAACATCAGTCCCTTATAAGATAGGGTGAGCCCCCTTATATAGGCAAGGGAACTCGGCGTAGTACAAGTACATGTGTATTAATTGTAAGAGTAAAAAGATGGTATGTCTTGATGCAAGGACTAACAGTAGGCTTTGGATAGGCTGGGCTCGTCAGGCGTAGCCATGTGCCTAGGGGGCTTCCATTTCTATCCCGACCTGGGACCCTATTTCCTCCGAGTCGAACTTTGACGAGCCCTGAGGCGGAGAACTCGATCACGACCTCCTGCCCACGGGGTCTCGGGGCAAGCTTCTTAAATGTCTTGAAAGCAAAAAATTAAGCCTTCTGATTTTGACGCGTACAAATAGTCTCCGAGTTTCCCATGCCGAAGTGATGGGAACGGGTTCTGACACTCGACTCCTAGAGTTCCTTTTGGTGAAATTATTCAGGTTATTTGGACCACGGCGCAATCTTTTGTAACAAACGGCATATCTCATATATTCCTGCTCGATGCTCTATCATTTCTGCTTCTAAAGGCAAATGTACTACAGTCGATTCATTTTTTCAAGGAAGTAGTAATTGCATCCATCGGTCGATCTTCTAAAACCTTGATGACCGTGTCATTTCTTCACCTAGAAATGAGGGCATGTTTTATCATTGTTTTCCCCATCTCAATACTTCCGTTGGCCTACTTGTCTCTTCTTTCTCATAATCTTCTTTTACCTTCGATTACCATGATGAAAGCTTTCTATCTCAAGGCCTCTTGGCGGAGTTCCCATCGATTGTGTCGTGTCCTTCTACGAAGCCTCCCTTAGTTGAATATAAACATGTTGTTCCGATATTGCTTCAGTCGTCAGTATGCCGGCCGATGCTGCTACTGTTGGCCCAAGATGGTGATGGATGAGGAGTCGGTTTCCCCTTCGTGTAGACGGCCACTCGGATTAAGTACCACTGCTCACTCTTCTACCGAGGCCTGGTGGGGCTCGTTATCATTAGGGCTCTTTCTTTCCCACAGGATAAAGTGGCATCGCCGGCGTCGCTCCCCCTTTTTCCTTTACAAAAATCAGGTTTATGATATTTGAGAGGACAAATTGTTCCCTTTTGGGACTTGGGGTTTGAATTGAAGAGTCGCCACCTAATAATTTAAGTGCGTTAGGACACTAATAAGAGTTTGATTTGAATAACTAGAGATTGGGTAAGGGGTTGAAATTATCCCAAGAGGAAGATGTTAGGCACCCCTCAAGTTCCACTAGTGTAGTTCCCGGCCAAACTATTATTGTGACTTAAGTGCAAATAATACAAAGGCAAACAAACATTTCTAGTAAGAGGGAATTTTCACATAATGGTTACAAATAAGCAAAGTTAGAAAGAACCAAAAGGAAACTGATTATTCTTAGAGAAATAGTTTAAAATTCAAAGAAACAGAGAAACAAAGCGAAGAAGGGTCCTAGGTTTATAAATAGTATGGATCACCCCATACAACATCCGGTAATCACTCCTCAGTGAGGGGATATACATGATGTTATTGCGTGGTCATCATATCCATATCTACCCTTTCCCACCCCGTTAAGGTATTAAAGCGAGGAATGGTCTCGTTTACTTATTGCATGATATTACCCACCCCAATCCTATCAGTCCTAGAGGCATCTAGGACTACTAATCCTAAAGGAAAGGGATATTAGGATTGTTTACAGTTTCAAAGGCAAAACTCTAAGGCGACATACAAAAACACGTATAGCAAGTTGGGGGAAGCACATAACAGGTAAAAGGATCAGATATACCTCCTTTGATAGAGAAGCACATAATTTAGCATGTATTGCATATACTGTTTAGGGTCTGATTAAAACATAAAGGTTGAGGCAGACTGAATTATTACATAGTTCAGGCATAGCCCGAATCAGGCCTACCTGCTGGTTGTAGCTAATAAAAAATGATTTTATTTTATAATTTTAGCCCTAAGGCTTGCCTAAATGTTTGACGAGGATCCCATAGGCATGACATCTATTGATTTCAGAAACATTGAAGTAAACTGAATACATACTGAGTTAAGAAAAGATGCCAGTTATTAAAAAAGGCAAGTTTTAGCCAGAGATCACAAGTTCTGCAACTGATGGTACGTCATTATAATTGGTTTTAGACTTATAAGTGAATGAAGCAATTCAGGCTTGATTAATTTTTCCTATAGGCATGCTTTCTATTCGTTGTTGACTTTAAACACTTTTATGGACATAGTAAAATGCAGAAAACCTATAAACAGTATATCTAGGTACTGAATTTTATTTAGAGACTATGAACATGATATCTAATTGTAGTTGATTATTTAAGATCTATAAACATGATTGCCTAAAGGTTAAAGTATATGCATGATTCAGAAAGACCTGTAGGCATATTTTCTATATGCATATGCACAATTTAGATTTCCTACTAATTATAGACATGGTATCTATATGAGAAATGCAGAATTCAAGAAGTAACTTGTAATGACCCGACCGGTCGTTTTGACTCCTAGCACTCCGTTCAGCAGTTGGAGGCCATGCACAATGTCATTTCAGGTATTACGACTTGTACGCATGGTCGGAATTAAGCTCCGGGAAGTTCAGAGTCAATTTGGATAGAAAGTTCTCATTTCGGAAGCTTAAAGTTTAAAGAATGAACTAGGATAGGAAGTTTGAGTAAACAACCTTGGAATAAGGATCTGAAGGTTCCAGTAGGTTCGTATGATGATTTCGGGCTTGGTCGTATGCCCGATTCGTGTTTCGCATAACTCAGGAGTGTTTTGGCGCCTATTGTGGAAGTTAGCATTTTAGAAGAAATTTCATAAGTTTGGCTTGAAGTGAATTTAAGTGTTATCGATGTCCGTTTGGGATTCCGAGACTGTGAATAGCTCTGTATGGTGATTCTGGAGTTGGGAGCGTGATCGGAAGTGAATTCGGAGGTCCGTAGGTCATTTTGGAGCCATTTGGCTAAAGACATAAATTTGAAGGTTTTTGAGAAGTTCGACCGGGGGTGGACTTTTTGATATCGGGGTCAGAATCAAATTTTAGAAGGTGGAGTAGGTCCGTAATGTCGAATATGACTTGTGCGCAAAATTTGAGGCCAATCGGACGTGATTTCATAGATTTAAACATCGGAAATAGAAGTTTGAAATTTCGAAGTTCATAAATCTTGTATCGGGGTGTAATTCATGGTTTTAGAATTTTTTGATATAATTTGAGGCCCCGAGCAAGTCCGTAATATGTTTTGGGATTGGTTTGTAGGTTTGGTTGAGGTCCCGTGGGCCTCCAGTGGATTCCGGGTGGCTAACGAATCTAATCCGGTGTTTGAAGGAGGGTTGGAGCTACTACTTCTGGTATTTCCACTTCTGTAGAGTTGGGACCGCAGAAGCGGCCTGCAGAAGCAAGGAAGAAGCCATTAAAGCGGTTGGATGTGAAGCAGCCCAGGATCGCAGAAGCGGCCTTAGATCCGCAAAAGCGAAATCGAAGAAGCGGTGGGGAGTCCGCAGAAGCGAAAAGTAGGTTGGAGCCCAGTGTCCGCAGAAGCGGCATTTTGTCCGCAAAAGTGGGACCGCGGAAGCGGAAATTACTAAGGCAGTGAGGGTGTTTGGGCGATTCTTGGAGGGGTTTCAAAAGAGGATCTTCATCATTAATGATAAGGTAAGTTATCCCCACCTCTTTTGAGTTTAATACATCAATTATGTATTGATTTGACCATGAAAATAGTAGAAAAATTTGGCGTTTTGGTAGAAAGACCTAGAAATTATATTCTTGGAATTTAGCCACTATTTTGGGTATGGAATTTAGAGAAAATTATATATTTGAGTTCCTAAGGTCTTGGGTAATCTTTATCTTCGTAAAATTTTGGAATCCGGGCACTTGGCCCTAGGGTATTTTTGTTAACTTTTCGATCGGAGTTAGGAATTTCTATAAATTAGATTGTAATAACTAACTGAGCATATATTAATTGATTTGCATAACTATTGGCTAGTTTTGGAATGTGGTGCATCAATTAGAGTCTTCGGAAGGGCGTGGAATGCCGGTTTGGACCTTCGGAGTGAGGTGAGTCTCCTTTCTGACCTTCTAAGAGGGAATTTTCCCCATAGGTGAAATAATTAATTATGTGCTCCTAATTGTGGGGGCTACGTACGCACGAGGTGACGAGAGGCCATGCGTAGCTACTATTATGCTATTGTCAGGGTAGTTAGGACCCAAACGCATGTTATACTTGGAGTATTTATGAACCCATTGATAGCTTCAATTGCATAAATCACATGCAATTACTAAGTGAATTTCTAAAAGGATAAAATTTCGTTTCTTAAAAATTGTTAAAGGAGAATTGGTTTTATTTAAATAATTATTTGCCGATAAATTATTAATTGGCTATTTGAGCATGTATTTTATATGTACCTACATCGCATGGATGATTTGCGAGCAGGATGTTTATTTATTTTATGTTGACCACATCGCATGGATAGATTCGCGAGCGGGGTAATAGATGCATCTATGGTTCGGGCCATTCGACCCTAGGCAGTGCCCAATTTATATTTCTGTTGGATCAAGCCGTCGACTCAGTGTGATTTGCGCATGTTATTTGTCACTTGAGAATTTTAAACGTGAAATTTGCCCTTCAAGGCTTGATATAAATTGATAAGATAATAAAAAGTAAACCTTGAAAATCCTTGATTATTTATTGAAGGTGTTTACCTGTTTTCCAGCATCGTGAATTACAACTGTTATATAAATACATGATTTCCTCACATTGTTAGTATATTGTCAATTAACCCCTAGTAAGTGTCGAAGTTGACCATCTCGTCTCAACTTCTTCAAGATTAGGCGGGATACTCATTGAGTACACGTTCTTTACGTACTCATACTACACTTTTGTGCATTTTTTTTGCACATGTATATGTATCTATAGCAGCCTAATGGGCGTAGCAGTGCGGATGATTCTAGGACTTGGTGAGTTGCATTATTCGAGGCGACCCGCAGCTAGTATAGTCCGTTTCAGTGTATTGTATTCATATCTTGTCCACTGTATTTCGGACGGATGTTGTAGTTTATTTCCTTATTTCTGTATGCTCATGCACTTGTGACACCGGGTTCTTGGAAGATTTTTGGATTATCAGTATTAAGTCATCTATCGACTTGATGTTCATTTCTGTAAAATCTTTACTGTTTAATATTCAGCATATAAGAAAAAGGATTTTCGCAAATATAAAATACTGGAATTTGAATATTCATTCTTGGTTGGCTTGCCTGATTACGGCGTCCGGCGCTACCATGATCCATAGTGGATTTTGGGTCGTGGCATCATGGTATCAGAGCACTAGGTTCCTAGGGTCTCATGAGTCATGAGCAAGTCTAGTAGAGTCTCACGGATTGGTATAGAGACATCTGTACTTATCCTCGGGAGGCTGCAGGACTGTTAGCAGTGCTTCCCTTCTTGATTCCCTGTCGTGCGATTTGATCCTTGGAGGCGTATGCCCTTAATTCATCCCTACTCAATCTTATGCGACATGAATCACTTGTTATAAATCGAGAGTTAAAGAACTTTAATAGCACTACGAATGTGGTGCGGGTGTTTCTCCCGGTGGGGTTATTTGAGATATTATCGTCGCCTTGTGGAAGGATATTCTGTTGTTTCAGCTCAGCAACGACACTTTTGAGAGCTCTTAGGTTAGACACAAGTTGCAATGATGCTTATGAACAATTGTTTTGTGGTATTGCTATAATGGTAGGAAGTTTTGCCCACATGTCGGGGCAGTGAATGACTTCAAGGGAGGTTTACTCAATGCATAATCAAGAGATTTAATATTTTATTCTAGGTAGGGGGAAAGGCAATCAAACTAGGGATGATAGGATGTGGACTGGTGGAAGTAATGAGACTTGGTAATTGCAGGCGTGGTGGAGTTTCTTCTATGATTGGGTACTATTGTCCTAATTGAACGTATTAAGTTTGTCGGTGTTTTGATCTTCTACAATTTGCCTTTGGGGCAAGATACCGTGAAATAGTATCAGATATGCAACTATCAGATATCATAGGGTGTGGTGGTTTACGATTAAATCAGTATTTCAAATGTTTACGGTTCGAGAAAGATGACCTTCGGAAAAGTTTGGAGTTAGTGGCAAATTGTGGATTCAAGTTCTATGAAGATAAATTTTATTAAGGCAACGGCTGAGTTAGAATGTAACGACCCCACAGGTAGTGTTGATTCCTAGCGCTCCATTCAACAGTCGAAGGCCATCCACGACAGCATTTTAGGTGTTACGACTTGTACGCGTGGTCGGATTTAAGCTTCGGGAAGTTCAGAGTCGATTTGGATAGAGAATTCTCATTTCGGAAGCTTAAAGTTGAAAGAATGAACTATGATAGGAAGTTTGAGTAAAGAACCTCGGAATCAGGATCTAAAGGTTCCAGCAGGTTCGTATGATGATTTCGTGCTTGGGTGTATGCCCCGTTCGGGTTTCAGATAACCCGGGGGCATTTTGGCGCCTATTGTGGAAGTTAGCAATTTAGAAGAAATTTCATAAGTTTGGCATGAAGTGCATTTCAGTGTTATCGATGTCCGTTTGGGATTCCAGGACTGTGAATAGCAATATATGGTGATACTAGAGTTGGGGGCGTGATTAGAAGTGAATTCAGAGTTCCGTAGGTCATTTTGGAGCCATTTGGCTAAAGATAGAAATTAGAAGGTTTTTGAGAAGTTTGATTGGGGGTGGAGTTTTTGATATCGGGGTCGAAATCCGATTCCGGAAGTTAGAGTAGGTCTGTAATGCCGAATATGACTTGTGCACAAAATTTGAGGTGAAGAAGACGTGATTTGATAGGTTTAAACATCAGAAATAGAAGTTTGAAATTTCGAAGTTCATAAAGCTTGAATCGGGGTGTAATTCATTGTATTAGCATTGTTTGATGTTTTTTGAGGCCTCGAGCAAGTACGTAATGTGTTTTTAGGATTAGTTGGTAGGTTTGGTTGAGGTCCTAGGGGCCTCAAGTGGATTCCGGGTGGCTAACGGATCGAATGCGGAGTTTGAAGGAGGGCTGGAGCTGCTGCTTCTGATATATCCGCTTTTGGGAGTTGGGACCGCAGAAGCGGCCCTGCAAAAGCGAGGAAGAAGCCGCAGAAGCGGTTGGATATGAAGCAGCCCAGGACCGCAGAAGCGGACCTAGATCCGTAAAAGCGGAACCGCAAAAGCGGTGGGCCGTCCGAAGAAGCGAAAAGTGGGCTGGAACCTAGTGTCCGCAAAAGCCGGACCACGAAAGCGGAAATTGCTGAGGCAGTGAGGGTGTTTTAAAAATCGGATTTTGGCTATTTCCTCTCATATTTTCTTGGTTTGGGCGATTCTTGGAGGGGTTTCAAGAGAGGATCTTCATCATTAATGATAAGGTAAGTTATCCCCACCTATTTTGAGTTAAATACATCAATTATGTATGGATTTGAGCATGAAAATTGTAGAAAAATTTGGGGTTTTGGTAGAAAGACCTAGAAATTATATTCTTGGAATTTAGCCACTATTTTGGGTATGGAATTTAGAGAAAATTATATATTTGAGTTCCTAAGGTTATGAGTAATCTTTATCTTCGAATAATTTCGGAATCCGGGCACGTGGGCCCTAGGGTATTTTTGTCAACTTTTCGATCGGAGTTAGGAATTGCTATAAATTAGATTGTAATGAATAATTGAGCATATATTAATGGATTTGCGTAACCGTGGGCTAGTTTTGGAGCGTGGTGCATCAATTAGAGTCTTCGAAACGGCGTGGAATGCCGGTTTGGACCTTCGAATCGAGGTGAGTCTCCTTTCAAACTTTTTAAGAGAGAATTGTCCCCATAGGTGAAATAATTGATTATGTGCTCCTAATTATGGGGGCTACGTATGCACGAGGTGACGAGAGTCCATGCGTAGCTACTGTTATGCTGTTGTCCGGGTAGTTAGGACCCAAAAGCATGTTATACTTGGATTATTTATGAACCCATTGATAGCTTGAATTGCTTAAATCGCATGGAATTAGTAAGTGAATTTCTAAAAGGATTAAACTTCGTTTATTAAAATTGTTAAAGTAGAATTGGTTTTATTTGGATAATTATTCAGCGATAAATTCATAATTGGCTATTTGAGCATGTATTTTATGTGTACCTGCATCGCATGGATGATTCTCGAAAAGGGTGTTTGTTTATTTTATGTTGACCATGTTGCATGGAAAGATTTGCGAGTAGGGTAATAGATGCATCGATGGTTCGGGCGATTCGACCATCGGCAGTGCACAGTTTACATTTCTGTTGGGTCGGGCCATCGCCTCGATGTGATTTGTGCAATTTATTTATCGCTTGACAATTTTTTATATAAATTGATAGGATAATAAAGAGTAAAACATGAAAATACTTGATTATTTGTTGAAGGTGTTTACCTGTTTTCCGGCTTCATGAATTAGAACTGCTATACAAATCCATGATTTCCTCACATTGTTAGTATATTGTCAATTGACCCATAGTAAGTGTCGAAGTTGACAATCTCGTCTCTATTTCTTATAGATTAGGCATAATGCTCATTGAGTACACTTTGTTAACATACTCATAACACACTTCTGTTCATTTTTGTCTCACAGGTATATGTATATCTAGGACTAGCAGCGCGGATGATTTTGGGACTAGGTGAATTGCATTATTCGAGATGACCCGCAGCTACTATAGTCCCTTTCAGTGTATTTGTATTCATTTCTTGTCCATTGTATTTTGGAGGGATGTTGTAGTTTATTTCCTTATCTGTAGATGCTCATGCACTTGTGACACCGGGTTCTGGGTAGATTTTTGGATTATTCAGTATTAAGTCTTCTATCGACTTTATGTTCATTTCTGTAAAATATTTTCGGTTTAATATTCAGCGTATAAGAAAAAGTAGTTCCGCAAATATAAAATACTGGGATTTGATTATGCATTCTTGGTTGGCTTGCATGATAGCAGTCGTGACATAACCTATAGGCAGGATGTCTATATAAGAGTACACAAATTCAAAAATAACCTATAGACAGTATATCTATATGAAATTGCAGAAACTCATAAATAACCTATTGGCAAGATGTCTATATGACAGTGCAGAAACTCAGAAATAACCTATAGGCAGGATGTCTATATGAGAGTACACAAATTCAGAAATAACCTATAGGCAGGATGTCTATATGAGAGTACAAAAATTCAGAAATAACCTATAGGCAGGATGTCTATATGAGAGTGCAGAAATTAAGAAATAACCTACAGGCTGGATATCTACCCTTTGTATACATAGTTATCTCTCCCTCATTCACTAGCCATCCCGAAAAGTTTATTACAAGTAATTACAGCCTAGAGAAATAAAAGAATACATCAGAAATTAAAAAAAACAACCAAGGAGAGCCTGATTCAGACTTCCTGTCAAAAATATGAAGTAAACCAACTCCAATGATATCATGATCCAAATCCTTTCTCCCCTTTAGATGTGTCAAAGTTCCCTGCTAACAGTCTCACATTGTCACGACCCATTTCCTCAATAGGTCATGGAGGCGCCTGACCCAATTTTCAGGCAAGCCAACGCGGAAACATTTCTAAATTCTTGTGTTGCTTTTAGTCAGATATGAGTGAAATAAATACTAAATTTGGAAGTGTGTGCCAGAACCTGGTGTCACAAGTATGGGCATCTAGTATGCAAAAGACATCTCTATCTTACTCTCTGAAATAGGGAAAAGACAGAAAGAAAATAAAGGAAGACTGCATTCGACTGCTGACCGGCATATGAAGGAAGCAACTCACCGTGGAAGTCTCTGCCGCAAGCTCAAGGGCGCGCACCGAACTGGTAACCAGATGTGTTAGCCTCAGACCCTGTACAATTAAATACAGAAGTGTAGTATGGTACATAAACAATATGTACCCACTAAGTATCCCATCTAATGTCCAAGAAGTAGAGACGAGACGTCCACTTGATATCTACTAGGGTCAAGATAATATAATATAAATGTGCTATGCTAAGCATGAAAGTCACCAATATTTAATAGGTTATAATGAAAAGCAATAATCAGGTTCTTGACCTTATTTCAGTTTCCATTTACCATCTTCAACTACTAAGAAAGTAGGCATGTCATGTCTTGGCATCAACACACATACACACACATACACACACACACATACATATATATATATATATACCATGCGAAATCATGCCAAGGTCGACGGCCCACTCCAACAGAAAATAAAATGTCCATTTCCGAGGTTCGAACGGCAAGAACTATAGATGCATCAATTCACACCGAGGCGATCGGCCCGCTCCATAAGTATCAAGAAACATCCTGAATGCACACAAAAGCTCATGTATATACAAGGAAACTCTTAAAAAGGTTCAACAAGTTCATATGTTCACTTAATATTTCCTTTAAGTCTCTAGCATATCATAAATGATCATATTGGCAATTTAAATGGAGATAGCTCCCAATTAGGCATGATGTGGGTCTTAAACTACCCAAGAAATTAATATCATAGTACCTATGCACGAACTCTCGTCACCTAGTACGTACGTAGCCCCCGCATTTAGTAGCAAATACTCAGTTATTACACCTACGGGGATGATTCCCTCTTACAAGCTTAGAAAGGAGACTGACCTCGCTCCAAAGCGTACTTCCAGTATCAAGAACAAGCTCAAGCCCTCAATTCGAAGCCGAACGATCGGAAACTAGTTAAGTGAAGTAATAAGTAGTCAACATAGACCTACCAAATCGAATTCTAACTATTTAAGCGATTCCCTAACATTTTTCACAAGTTTCCAAAATTCCGACCCTAGGCCCACATGCCCGGACTCTGACATTTTTCGAAGAAAGTTGTTCTCTATTACCTAAGTATCAATAATATGTGAATTCTAGTTCATTTCATAGCTAATTTCGTGGTTAAATCTTGATTTTACTTAAACCCTAGGTCTAGCTCTAACCCCTTTGATTTCACCTAATTTTTAGTGTTTAATAAAATTAATATACATGTATTCAAACTAATAATAAGTGGAATTAACTTACCTTGAAGTGCTATGTTGAAATCGTCTCTTTGGAAGCCCCCAAATCGCCTAAGTTTGGAGTAGAAAATGAAATAAATGGCCTTTGAGTTCGAATTAAATGAACTTACTACCCAACGATTTCCGCTTCTGTGGTGCGATGACCGCTTCTGCGAAAACCGCTTTTGCGGACCGGGGCTCACTTCTGTGGATCTGGCCAATATGCTTGGACCGCTTGTGCGATCTGGATCCCACTTCTGCGGAACCGCTTCAGCGAATTTGAAGCAACTTCTACGGAGCCGTCCTAAGGCCACTAGATTGCTTTTACGGTCTGGGGACCAATCTTGCGGAACCGCTCCTACGGTTTTGAAGCTGCAAAAGCGGTTTCCCTTTGCCTGGACTTTGGCCGCTTCTGTGATTGTTTGACCGCATCTGTGGTCCCGCTTCTACGGTCCTAGAATCGCAGATGCGGTTATGACAGAAGCAGCAACCTTCAGCTATTCTTCAACTTTTCTACTTCGCTCGTACCTCGCTCGTTTGACGCCCGGGGCTCCCGAGCACCGCCCGAACATACTGATAAGTCTGAAATCACGAGGCGGACCTACTCGAACCTTTGAAACACCCAAACCGACGCTAAATCTTGGAATCACCCCTTAAAACCAAATGAATCAAACTATTGGATTTCAAGTACTAAAGTTTCTTCTAACGGGCCAAAACGTCCTTAAACTACTCGGATTGACACCAAATTTTATGGGAAAGTCTTAACTGATATTTCGGACCTGTACAAAGCTTCGGCAAAAAAATTCGAGCCCGGTACCTAGGAAATCAATGATTTCTTAGTTTCTTTAATTCTTTAAAACTTCAATTTAACAATTTCCAATAAAATTTCATTACTCGGGCTAGGGACCTCGAAATTCGGTTCCGGATATACGCCCATGTCCCATATTTTTCCACGGACCCTCTAGGACCATCAAATCACAAATCCAGGTTTGTTTTCCC
>MU703823.1:11486-23101 GCA_026770625.1 Nicotiana glauca
ACCATGCTTACCTCAATATCTTTCACAATTTATAGATTCCCATTAGTATTTCCAGTCACCAACAACAACAGTATTTCCTTGGCTCATTTGGCCATTCAAAAGATTCTTTATTCCTGGCACGATGGCCATATTAGGTTTTTCACATTTTCATCCCTTTATTTCCAAAGATCACCAACCAATATCAATATACCAAATATTCCTGAAATCTTGTATTTTCAATCCAACAGAGATAGAATTATCAAGCATAAAGGACTCTTCCCAAATAGGAATATACCAACCAACAATTATATCATGCCTTGAGTGGATCGTATCTGTAAGGCAAAACATTATATAAGACAGCCACTTATGGGCGTAGTTCGGGTACAAGACCGTTAGGCCATTCTACTTTTGGAGGTTTGCTCATAAGATTTGAGACTATTTTATATTTATTTCACTCTTCCTTATTTGATTCATTTCCATATGTCATTACATCTCATCAACAAGTAGACAATATCAACCAAGTCATTTAATACACACAATAGCAACTAGGAGTAGTAAACAGAACAATTCTTCTCACCCAATTAGCATGCTAACTTCTTTTGAGAGGCGACTCAGGACTATAAAATTTTTGGCAGGTAAACCACACTTAAACTTACAAACAAATATGGAATTCACTTCTGAGAGAGAGAGTTTAGCCTACATACCTCGATTGAGCTTTCCTTAAGTCCTACTATACTACGAGATTCTAAGCAACGTCAACATCTTAGGAACATGACAAATCGAACCACAAATTAGAGAGGTGATCATATTTCTAGTTCATTTGAGCATATTTTCAAACACTAAGTGGGTATCATGCTTTAAAACCATTTTGTGAAAGATCCTACCAACCCTCATCCCATCCTTAGCTCAAGACCTAACAAAATACTCTTAAGAACTCATGCATGAAAGATATCCACTTGTATCCTCATCAATTACCCTTATAATGGTCTATCCTAGTTATATCTAGAAATTAAGAGCTTGGATTATAGACCCTTAACTTTTAGGAAGATGACCAAGGTGCCTTTCTTGACAAATCTTCAAGGTTTAAGCAAGATCTTATGGAGAAACATTGACGAAGAACTCGTTCTCCCTCTAGGACCCCTTCTCTCTCTAAATGTATCAAAAAAATAAGCCTAAAATGAAGGGTAGGGTGTAATATATCGACATGTGGTTGGGTTATAAAATTAGAAAATTGGAGCCCCGAGTCAAGTATGCGGTCGCAAGCGATCGCAGAGTAAACATGCGGTCCGCATAATGGACCGCAGAATGCTCCCCAAAAACTAAACATTCTGACTCGGTCTGCAGTAAGAATGCGGTCCGCATTAATGTTCTAAGGCCGCAAAGTGCATCGCAGAACTGACCCTCGCATAAGTCAAAGGAAAATATGCGACGACTATGCGGTCCGCATTTTGATTATGCGACCGCATTTCGACCGCATTACTGACTTCAATTTTAACCAACATTCTACCTCACTCTGCGGCAGATATGCGGTCCGCATTTCGATTATGCGACCGTATTTCGACCGCATTTCTGGCTTCAATTTTAACCAACATTCTGCCTCACTATGCGGTAGATATGCGATCCACATTTCAATTATGCGACCGCATTCTGGACCGCATTTCTTGCTCCACCGGATCCGAGTTTTTGAGTAGGGATTTCACGGGGCCTTACAGAAAGGTTGGCAGTAGTGTGTAATGGCCAGTTGCATCAATAGAGAATGGAGAGAGCATATAATAAGAAGGTGCACCCACGAAAGTTTGAAGTGGTTCAGCAAGTGTTGAGGCGTATTCTTCCACATCAGGTTAAGGCCAAAGGCAAGTTCGCCCCAGATTCACGAGGGCCGTTCATCGTGATAAGAGTGTTGTCCAATGGTGCTTTCTATTAGACAGACATAGAAGGCAAGTGTGTTGAAATGGCCATCAATTCCGATGCGGTCAAGAGATATTATGTATGACTTCCTTTGAATTAATTTCATTTGTTTGTACTTGGAATGTTTTGGAGATTAGAATGAAGAAGGCATTTTATTCTACTATCTAGACACTTTACCCTTTATTACCCCTTTGTGCCTTGTTTATTTTCTTTCATACCCCTCTTTTGAAATCGGTAACAGAATTTATAAACACAAGCGCAGAAAGTAAGTGAAGGAAAAGAGAAAGAAAACAATGAAAGAAAGAGAAGAAAAGAAGAAAAAACACAAGAAAAAAAAAAGAAGAAAAAAAAGAAAAGAAATGAAAATAAAAAGAAAAGAAGAAGAAAACAAAGAAGAGAAAATGGAAGAAAAGGGAAAAAAAGTCACAACAACAAAGTAATTTTTATGTCATGAACTACGTCGACCTGATTCCTTTTAAGGATACGTAGGCAGCCTCACGGTTCGGTCCCATCAAAACAAAAATTCAAAAGTTCCCAAGCAAAGAAACTAGGTCAAAAGTTGTGGTTGTGCAAGATATTTGATTCGGAAAGTTGTAATTTTGAACAGATTTGAATTGTTTTGAGCCTTTTTATACCCTTTCTTTTTAACCCCATCCAAAATCCAACATTACAGTCCAGAGAAAGATCTTCTGATCAGTCTTCGAGAGATGCCAAGGCGAACAAGTAAAGGTGAATCATATCAGGGGCAACACTCCGGTCCAAACAAGGAAAATGAAAAAGTGAGAGAGTCTTATTGGTGAAAACCCTCACGGGCACCGTAAGGCGACGCGAGCTCAAAGAAATGAAAAATGAGAGAGTCTTATTGGTGAAGACCCTCGCGGGCACCTTAAGGCGAAAGTGAGTTCTCGGATGAACAAATGAGAGAGGTCTGTGGGTGAAAACCGTTCAGGACACCACAGGCTGAACGAGGTTAGGGTGGTTGAAGAAATTAGGTTATAGAATTCTGGGGCAACAAATCATGGCAATTGAAAGTTGATTGGTTGGACAGATTGGGCCGATTCATCTGAAATGCATGTCATGATCAATGGTACCAGATGTTCCACTCAGATAAGTCTCTTTTCCTTTTATTTTGTTTTTGTAAGTCGTCCGGTTTTGGATTTTCTTTATCCTTAACTCTCAAGGTCATTGCATTTCACTCCTTTTGAGGTTTGTTCTTTAAGATGTTTCAATGTCAGTCTTGTTTAAAACAAAGAAGAAAGGATGTCAAGGCTCACTACCAGTTTCCCAATTGCAAAGCACAGTGGGGCCAGAACGTACCAAAGATGGCATGATGCAAAGTAAGAGACAAGGGGTCACCGGAAGTTTCATCGGTGGATTGATTGGGTAGTTTTATGGGAGATGCAAAATTTCAGATGAAAGGGGTCAAAGATGTGAAACAACAGTCTGGGTATAAAACACTCTGGTCATCAAAAATCATGGGGTTTGAAAGTCAGTGAGAAAGTCAAGCAGTTCAGGGCCAGTTCGGGAAGAAGGTCAAAGCAAAACACAGCAGCGGAGACCTCTTCAGCAAGAATCCCATCAACTAACCACCATTTTAAACTGACAAGATTTTTCTTTGATTGAAACACGGGCAGGAAATTTTCTTTGTTTTATCTGTTTTGTTGAAGTTAGGAGCCCACCTGGTGAACAAGAAATACATTTCAAGTCAGAAGTCAGGAGCCCGCCTGAAGAACAGAGGAATACCTTTCAAGTTTTAGCACTCATGAGCCCGCCTAGAGAACAGAGGAATACATTCTAGTTTTAGAAGTCACGAGCCCGTCTGAAGAACAGGGGTAATACAATTCAAGTTTTAGCTTTCAAATTCTTATTAATATCTGGTAATATGATGCCCAACCACCAAACTGGGGCAAGATACTTTCTTTGCTATATTTGTTTTGTTGAAGTCAGGAGCTCGCATGGAGAACATAGGAATGCATTCAAGTTTTAGCAGTCAGGAGCCCGCCTGAAGAACAGAGGAACACATTTCAAGTTTTAGCCGTCAGGAGCCCGCTTGAAGAACAGAGGAATACATTTCAAGTTAGCAATTAGGAGCCTACCTGGAGAACAGAGGAATACATTTGAGTTTTAGCAGTCAGGAGCCCGCCTGAAGAACAGAGGTAGTACAATTCAGGTTTTAGCTTTCAAATTCTTATTAATATCAAGTAATATGATACCCAGCCACCAAACTGGGGCAAGAGATTTTCTTTGTTGTATTTGTTTTGTTGAAGTTAGGAGCCCGCCATCGAATATCACTAGTATGTAAGGATAAAATTACTATTTCAGAGTAGAAAATCCATAAAAGCAAAGAATTCACAAACAATAAGTCAAGATCAACAATATTCTAACACCCAATTTTGAAACACGTTGGTCCTCTACTTTATGAAAATAATATATATACCTTTTTGTTGGGTTGGGAGATCTCTAGCACCGATATAATTTTTACCACCGTCTTTGATAGCATGGAGTCCGATCACGACCCGATCGGCTAAGTCATCCCTTTCTAGGGACATATACCAATTCACAAATTTCCAGTTTTTAATTTCCCGGGTATCAAATTTCCAAATTTGTTGATTTCCAGCACTATACCACCATGTGTGTGGCATGGCGTCCGATCACGGCCCGATCGGATAAGCTTCCTTCCCACATATGCCGTGTGGGTTGGCTTACCAAATTTCAATGTTACCAAGATCATCCTAGTTAAGGGGGAATAGGCTCGATGCACCCCTACACCCACACGTGTAGTTTCAGGAATGAGTCTTATGACCCACCCTTCCTCGGTGTTGCTAAAGATACTCCTGAAAATATATTTGATTCAATTTAGTATTTCACACAATTGCAGTATAAATACAAATATACAAATATGTCATAAACGCAACCATGCTTACCTCAATATCTTTCACAATTTGTAGATTCCCATTAGTATTTCCAGTCACCAACAACAACAGTATTTTCTTGGCTCATTTGGCCATTCACAAGATTTTTTATTCCTGGCACGATGGCCGTATTAGGTTTTTCACATTTTCATCCCTTTATTTCCAAAGATCACCAACCAATATCAATATACCAAATATTCCGGAAATTTTGTATTTTCAAATCCAACAGAGATAGAATTATCAAGCATAAAGGACTCTTCCCAAATAGGAATATACCAACCAACAATTATATCACACATTGAGCGGATCGTATCTATAAGGCAAAGCATTATATAAAACAGCCACTTATGGGCATAGTTCGGGTACAAGACCGTTAGGCCATTCTACTTTTGGAAGTTAGCTCATAAGATTTGAGACTATTTTATATTTATTTCACCCTTCCTTATTCGATTCATTTCCATATGTCATTACATCTCATCAACAAGTAGACAAAATCAACCAAGTCATTTAATACACACAATAGCAACTAGGAGCAGTAAACAGAGCAATTCTTCTCACCCAATTAGCATGCTAACTTCTTTTGAGAGGCGACTCAGGACCATACAATTTTTGGTAGGTAAACCACACTTAAACTTACAAACAAATATGGAATTCACTTCCGAGAGAGAGAGTTTAGCCTACATACCTCGATTGAGCTTTCCTTAAGTCCTACTATACTACGAGATTCTAAGCAACGTCAATATCTTAGGAACATGACAAATCGAACCACAAATTATAGAGGTGATCATATTTCTAGTTCATTTGAGCATATTTTCAAACACTAAGTGGGTATCATTCTATAAAACCATTTTGTGAAAGATCCTACCATCCATCATTCCATCCTTAGCTCAAGACCTAACAAAATACTCTTAAGAACTGATGCATGAAAGATATCCACTTCTATCCTCATCAAGTACCATTCTAATGGTCTATCCTAGTTATATCTAGAAATTAAGAGCTTGGATTATAGACCCTTACCTTTTAGGAAGATGACCATGGTGCCTTTCTTGACAAATCTTCAAGGTTTAAGCAAGATCGTATGGAGAAACATTGATGAAGAACTCCTTCTCCCTCTAGACCCCTTCTCTCTCCAAATGTATCAGAAAAAATAAGCCTAAAATTGAGGGTAGGGTGCATTATATCGACATAGGGTCGGGTTATAAAATTAGAAAATTAGAGCCCCGAGTCAAGTATGCGGTCGCATTTGCGATCGCAGAGTAAACATGTGGTCCGCATAATGGATCGCAGAATGCTCCCCAAAAACTAAACATTCTGACTCGGTCTGCAGTAAGAATGCGGTCCGTATTCATATTTTGCAGTCGCAAAGTGCACCGCAGAACTGACCCTCGCACAAGTCAAAGGAAAATATGCGACGACTATGTGGTCCGCATTTCGATTATGCGACCGCATTTCGACCGCATTACTGACTTCAATTTTAACCAACATTCTGCCTCACTCTGCGGCACATATACGGTCCGCATTTCAATTATGCGACCGCATTTCGACCGCATTTCTGACTTTAATTTTAACCAATATTCTGCCTCACTCTGCGATAGATATACGGTCCGCATTTCGATTATGCGACCGCATTCTGGAACGCATTTCTTTCCATTTTCTGGAAACTTATTCTTGACTTTTTAATACCTTATTCAATCCAAAAAGGTCCGTGCCGCGGCGAGCTTGCGAGCCGCGAAGCGTATTTACTAATTTCTAACACATGATCCTAACTTGGCACCACCGGATCCGGGTTTTTGAGTAGGGATTTCACGGAGCCTTACATAAAGGTTGGCAGCAGTGTGTCATGGCCAGCTGCATCAATGGAGAATGGCAAGAGCATATAATAAGAAGGTGCACCCACGAAAGTTCGAAGTGGTTCAGCAAGTGTTGAGTCGTATTCTTCCACATCAGGTTGAGGCCAAAGGCAAGTTCGCCCCAGATTGACGAGGGCCGTTCATTGTGACAAGAGTGTTGTCCAATGGTGCTTTCTATTTGACAGACATAGAAGGCAAGTGTGTTGAAATGGCCTTCAATTCGATGCGGTCAATAGATATTATGTATGACTTCCTTTGAACTAATTTCATTTGTTTTTACTTGGAATGTTTTGGAGATTAAAATGAAGAAGGCATTTTATTCTGCTATCTAGACACTTTACCCTTTATTACCCCTTTGTGCCTTGTTTATTTTCTTTCATACCCCTCTTTTGGAATCGGTAACACAATTTATAAACACAAGCGCGGAAAGTAGGTGAAGGAAAAGAGAAAGTAAACAATGAAAGAAAGAGAAGAAAAGAAGAAAAAACACAAGAAAAAAAATAAGAAAAAACAAGAATAGAAATGTAAAGAAAAAGCAAAAAAGAAGAAAACAAAGAAGAGAAAATGGAAGAAAAGAGAAAAAAAGTCACAACAACAAAGTAATTTTTATGTCATGAACTACGTTCGACCTGATTCCTTTTAAGGATACGTAGGCAGCCTCACGATTCGGTCCCATAAAAATAAAAATTCAAAAGTTCCCAAGCAAAGAAACTAGGCCAGAAGTTGTGGTTGTGCAAGAGATTTGATTCGGAAAGTTGTAATTTTGAACCCATTTGAATAGTTTTGAGCCTTTTTATACCCTTTCTTTCTAACCCCATCCAAAATCCCACATTACTATCCAGAGAAAGACCTTCTGATCAGTCTTCGAGAGATGCCAAGGTGAATCATATCAGGGGCAACACTCTGGTCCAAACAAGGAAAATGAAAAAGTGAGAGAGTCTTATTGGTGAAAACACTCACGGTCACCGTAAGGAGACGTGAGCTGAGAGAAATGAAAAATGAGAGAGTCTTATTGGTGAAGACCCTCGTGGGCACCTTAAGTAGAAAGTGAGTTCTCGGATGAACAAATGAGAGAGGTCTATGGGTGAAAACCGTTCAGGACACCACAGGCTGAACAAGGTTAGGGTGGTTGAAGAAATCAGGTTATGGAATTTTGGGGCAACAAAGCATGGCAATTGAAATTTGATTGGTTGGACAGATTGGGCCGATTAGTCCGAAATGCATGTCATGATGAATGGTAGCAGATGTTCCACTCAGATAAGTCTCTTTTCCTTTTCTTTCGTTTTTGTAAGTCGTCCAGTTTTGGATTTTCTTTATCCTCAACTCTCAAGGTCATTGCATTTCACTCCTTTTGAGGTTTGTTCTTTAAGATGTTTCAATGTCAGTCTTGTTTAAAACAAAGAAGAAGGGATGTCAAGGCTCACTACTAGTTTCCCAATTGCAAAGCACAGTAGGGCCAGAACGTACCAAAGTTTGCATGATGCAAAGTAAGAGACAAGGGATCACCGGCAGTTTCGCGGTGGATTGATTGGGTAGTTTTATGGGAGATGCAAAGTTTCAGATAAAAGGGCTCAGAGATGTGAAACAGCAGTCTAGGTATAAATCACTCCGGTCATCAAATATCATGGGGTTTGAAATTCAGTTAGAAAGTCAAGCGGTTCAGGGCCAGTTCGGGAAGCAGGTCAAAGCAAAACACAGCAGCGGAGACCTCTTCAGCAAGAATGCCATCAACTAACCACCATTTTAAACTGACAAGATTTTTCTTTGATTGAAACAAGGGCAGAAAATTTTCTTTTTTTTATCTGTTTTGTTGAAGTTAGGAGACTACCTGGTGAACAAGGAATACATTTCAAGTCAGAAGTCAGGAGCCCGCCTGAAGAACAGAGGAATACCTTTCAAGTTTTAGCAGTCATGAGCCCGCCTGGAGAACAGAGGAATACATTCTAGTTTTAGAAGTCACGAGCCCGACTGAAGAACAGAGGTATTATAATTCAAGTTTTAGCTGTCAAATTCTTATTAATATCTGGTAATATGATGCCCAACCACAAAACTGGGGCAAGATACTTTCTTTGCTGTATTTGTTTTGTTGAAGTCAGGAGCTCGCATGGAGAACATAGGAATGCATTCAAGTTTTAGCAGTCAGGAGCCCGCCTGAAGTACAGAGGAACACATTTCAAGTTATAGCCGTCAGGAGCCCGCTTAAAGAACAGAGGAATACATTTCAAGTTAGCAATTAGGAGCCCACCTGGAGAACAGAGGAATACATTTGAGTTTTAGTAGTCAGGAGCCCGTCTGAAGAACAGAGGTAGTACAATTAAAGTTTTAGCTTTCAAATTCTTATTAATATCTGGTAATATGTTACCCAGCCACCAAACTGGGGCAAGAGATTTTCTTTGTTGTATTTGTTTTGTTGAAGTCAGGAGCCCGCCTGGAGAACAGAGGAATACATTCAAGTTTTAGCAGTCAGGAGCCCGCCTGAAGAACAGAGGAACACATTTCAAGTTTTAGCCATCAAGAGCCCGCCTGAAGAACAGAGAAGTGCATTTCAAGTCAGCAATTAGGAGCCCGCCTAGAGAACAGAGGAATACATTCGAGTTTTAGCAGTCAGGAGCCCACCTGAAGAATAGAGGAATACATTTCAAGTTTCAGAAGTCAGGAGCCCGCCGGGAGAACAAGGGAGTACAATTCAAGTTTTATCTTTCAAGTTTTATTGATATTTGGTAACATGATTTAGTTTATAACCAAATGTGCACCCGGCCACCAAACTGGGGCAGAAAATGTTCTTTGTTTTATCTATTTTGTTAAAGTCAGGAGCCCGCCTGAAGAACAGAGAAATACATTTCAAGTCATCAATCAGGAGTCCGCCTGGAGAGCAGGGAATACATTCCAGTTCAGTGGTCAAGCATCACCCGGGGAAAGAAAAACATCTCATAGTGTAGTCAGCAGTCAGGCAGCTACCTGGAGAAAGGGCAAAACATCTCAGATCATAATTCAAAGCAACAACAAAAGGATGTCGCCGAAGGAATACAACTCAACAAGGAAATAAGAACCACACGAGCAAGTTTGAAGATATAGATATGATCTTTTGTAATTCATAGATCATATCTTAGTCTAGCTTCTTTTTATTTTTGACACGGTGTAATTAAAGGGGTTCCGTAAGCAGTAGCTACAGCAACAACAACAACAACAGTGAAACCACAGCTTCATGGTAGTCCCAACTTCCAAACCTTCCCAAACTATACTGACCTGATTCCTTTTTAGCCAAGGATATATAGGTAGCCCCAGAAGCAGGGTGCGGTCAAATCTTTCAAAAATGCTTCACACAGAGTATTCAAACAGGCAAAAATTGCTCGTATCCGCTCACTTATATTTGCCCAAAAACTCTTGCTGTTTCCGAGCAAAGAGGGGCAGCTGTGAGCACGTGATTTTTGCCCTATATGAATTACTCTCAGAAATTCAAAAAAAATAACTTCTTTCATTATTTACAATTTTGTGGATTTTTATGGCATTTTTTGTTAATTATTTGCATTTGTTTGTGCACGTTTATTTTATTTTAATTAATAAAAATATAAAAATAATGCATTGCATTTGCATATAGGACTTAATTGTTACATTTTTAGATTAATTGATAAATTAATTTGTTTGTCAAATAGAAAATCACAAAAAATGACTCATTTTTTGCACTTTTACTTAGCTTTGAGTTTTGTAGTTTTATTGTTAATTTTAATTAATTAATTATTAAAAATATTATGTTGAGTAATTAGTTTAATCAGGGAATTAAGATAGTTTAGGAGTTAATGTAGGGTTTAAAACAACTTGAAAGCAGAGATTTTGAAATAAAAGGAAAAAGAATAAGAAGGCTGCTCTTTTCTTGGGCTAATCTCATACCATCCCAAACAATTTCTCCCAAAACCCATTTCAGACCCAGCCCAAGTCCCCTCGACCCAGCCTCTTTAGACGACTAAACGACATTGTTTTCCCCCCATTTGAGTCGTTGATTCTTTCTAATCCAATGAACCAGAACTCAAGAACCTTAAGTATATTAGTGTTCGAATCCATCCCACCCCCTTCTCTCATCGTCTCTCAGACCCAACCTACTTTAATCAAACCCTAGAGACGCTGCCTAGTTCTCCACCATTGGTCGCCGATGGCGCCTACCCCAATCCAAACCAAATCAACACTAAACAACCACCACACTCTCCCCTTTCCAAATCCCAAGTCAGTTCCCTTCGTATGAGGCCAGAACCCATCGAATTTCAAAATTAGGGTTCGCGTTTTAGAAGCCAAATTGGATGTTATGCATGCAAGTTCAGTCCTCCACATTTCTCTGAGTGTCCGAAGTCTGTTTCCTCTCAGAATGGTGTCATTCATGTGTTATTACCAAATAATAGGCAAGTTACACCATTTTGAGGTTAAATCAGAATCATTCGTTGTTTTCGAGTCTAAATCAGTAAGTTTTCTTTTTCTTTCTTCATTGTTGTTCTTCTCTCTGCCCCGCCTTTTCTTTCTCTTCCTTCTCTAGCATGTTCTAAGTGAAATCAGTGTCAAGTCTAGTTTTTCTTTTGGAGACAGTATGTTACGTGTGTGTTTGCATATTTGTTCCCATTTCTGCAGTTCTTCTTTCCAAAATTTTAACCAAATGTCCTTTGTTATCTTCTTGGTTTCATGTTAATTTTTCTGATAATATTTTAGGTTAGATTGTTCATTAATTGGTTAATCAACGTTGTTTTAAATTTAGTTTGTTTTAACTTTTGGGTCGTGTTGAGTTTTGTTCACATTTTGTTTGGGAATCCAATGTGTTTCCTGTTGTATTCTTAGTTCTCATGACTGGCAGGGTTGGACCTGGGCCTAAGGAGACGGTTCCACCCAGGTCTTGCCAGAATTAACTTGTGTGGAGCCTTTGGGGTCCAACCGGACCCATTCTGGACTAGTAGGCTAAAGTAAAAACAAGGAACTTGGGGGGGGG
>MU703823.1:23932-55837 GCA_026770625.1 Nicotiana glauca
TTTGGAGACACTAGATAGGAGGGAATCTTGGGTAACAAAAATAAAAGCTTCTGGTAGGGGTTTTAGGAGAATTTCATATTTTGGTACTTTAACTTGATGAACAAGTCAATAACTAGAGGATATCTAGGCAAAAAGGAAAATGACAAAAGGGCTAAAGTGCAAAATCAGAACCTAAAATTTGCCCTGCTTGGCTTGCCTATAAAGGCACATAAAACATGCCTTTCAAGGAAGAAATTGAGAGCTGAAAACCAAAAAAATGCTGCATAGATTTACTGTTTCGGAGAAATAAAAAAAACAAAAAAATCCAAAAGGTTGAGAAACTGAGATGGCTAGAGAACTTTAACAAATTCTGTTTCGTTGGATTTTTAGGGGAATTTCAGGGATTTTCCAATCACTGAAACAATTTATGATCATGTGAGGTGGAGATGGATTGAATCTAGGTTTTAGGAAGTTGTGGTTTGAACTCTGTTGGGTGGTTGTTTTCAATTGATATTCAACAATCATATCTGCTATTTTGCTGGAACTGGTAGTTGATTTCTGCTGCTAATTCTACTGCCGTAGATCATTGACCCCTGTACATCTTATTTTATTCTCAATTTCCAGGTACACCTCTCTGATTTTAGGCATGTAAAAGTAGCTCATGAAGTGTTTTGATTAGGATAAATGAAGAGCATGTTCTCATAGTTATATGTTCTATTTCTTTAATCTCTCTCTCAATGCGAAGTTACATTTATGGATTTTGAGTTTATGTTGAATGTGTAATATTATATTTATATCTCCATTATTCGATTATCTAGGTTTGTTACAGATAGAATGGTCAGTTGGTTTTAGATATTTGATGTGTTTATGAAGTTTATTGTTAATTGCTAAGTGGCTGTGGATAATATTGAACATGTAAGTAAAGTATGGTTATGGAGAATCAGCATACTGAATAGGGCAGATTTGTTGGTTGGTCAAGACTCGACTTCGAGTCTGATCCTCTAAATTTGAGCTTGGACCTACTTGGGCTTTCAAGCCCAAACTAAGCTCGATTTATGCATCACACACTCAAGTCCATTTGTGCATAAATTTGGGATTTGGTTTGTTGGTTTCTGAAGCATTTCTACATATTGATACCCATGCTTATACGTAAGCTTAAATGTTCAAAAGGTCGAAGGTGTAACTGTGATTTAAAATCAGACTTGGAAAGCTTATGGGTTAATGTTGTTATTCTGTATAAGGTTAATTGTTTATGGATGAGAGTTTAATTCATGGCACGTAATTTTTTTTGCACTGATGAACAAACACTTCTATTTGTGACAATAATATTGTTTAAAGGTGACTGGTTGGTGTATGCATTTGCCTTCATTAGGGATCGATGCTGAACCTTGCAGCATGTAGTTGGGCTCATCTTGGGCTTTAACATCTGGACCATTTTAATTTGAAGGGGGTCGTTTCTTTATACATGACAAGCGACTTTGATGGGCATTGGGCCTGTCATAGGCCTGGCAGCCTTTGATAAATAATGGGCTCAACTCTAGATAGAATAGTCATAATTCCGTTAAGTCTTTTTTTAATTAGTATAGTCGATTGGAGGCGAGCCATATTAGATAGCCAAAATAATTATGGCCCTCATGAATTAGTATAAAAACCTTTAAATAGAATATTTTGAGATGCATCGTGCCAAACAAAAAATGACAATTGCATGGTTCTCGTTTTGGTTAGCTTTAACTCAACCTTAGAATTCGAGGCGTGACATTTAGCACATTCCATGGCCCTCGCAAAGTGCAAACGCGTAGTTACTTTACGCGTGTATTTTAATAATCTACTTACCTAATCTCGAGTGCACATTTATGTCCCCCAAATCCAAATCTCAACGATGTTAAAATATGTCAAAAATCACGGGTGCATTTATGTGACATGGTTCGAGACGTGTTTTAATAACGTTGCAATTTTTTCTAAAAAAATGAATAAAAGTGGTTACAACTAAAATTCGCACATAGGTTCATAATTGTTTAAAATCGCATAATTAAGCCAAATATAACAGTTGAGTGACCGTGCTAGAACCACGGATCTCGAAAATGTCTAACACCTTCTCCCGGGTTAATAGAATTCCTTACTTGAATTTTTGGTTCGCGGACTGTAATGTAGAGTCAATCTTTTCCTTGATTCGGGATTCGAACCAGTGACTTGGGACACCATAAATCTCCCAAGTGGCAACTCTGAATCTTTAAATGAAATAAATCCCATTTTGATTTTCCATTAATTGGAAAAACTCCCTTTATTATATACCCTTCCCGGGGTGTAGTAGTAAAAAAGGAGGTGTGACAATACCTATAGGCTCGAAACCATTAGGCACCACACTTTATCTCTTTGAATCCACTTGGACCATTGTTGAGAGCCGCCCGCTCTGATTTGGCCCGAATATAATCAACTCCATGATTCTTCTGGCACAAGCATACCCTTTCAACATAGCACCCGACAGAATCACTCCCCAAGTCTTAACAACGGCCAATAAGGCCAACGATAGCACACCTTTAATAATTCCTTTGCTTAAATTACAACTTATGTTATTTTTCCGTAGCTGAAATAACCCATCAATATGCTAATCACCAAAAACTTCGCAAGTAGTTAACCATACAACATCCCACTTAGCTTGAAGCCACTATTACACAACTCTAGAGTTCACCATGATTCTTAATCTCTTATTGACATAATCTTGCGCAATCAACTGCCAAAATTCTCTATATCTTACTGTAGAAACCCCCTTTTTATACTTTGAATCATTAACAACATTCTCACGACCGATCCCTTCGCTATATAACCAACATTCGCACGACCACCAACCACATGACCGCTAACCTACTCGCAGGAATAACCCACCTGTAGAAATCACTCCCCGGCATCTTCCAATGTTGTTGCACGAGTACAATCACTACGACATCAATAACCCATCCTGAGTCCTAGCTCACTCTCCAGCTGCACAAGTCCATTCAACCATCTTGGACATCAACTAAATGTGCGACAACATTCTTCCAATTCAAAGTTATGTTGTGTCCTTCTTCATTCAAGTAGCTCATTCCCGTTATGTCAAATCTCATGCCGCATAATAGCCCATTCTTCTAATTAAATCCATAACCCCAATCTACCAATCACTAAAATTTCCTTAAATCACTCCACACTCTTATTAAGGTGCATATTCATCCTACCATAATGCCCATATGCCACTCCGCCACTCTCCCCCTTTGGCGGAATTTATCCCTTTAATCGTGTACTCGATCCTTCGCCCCTTATACTCAGCCTTCTAGAATTTTTAGCCACCGCCTGTCACATCCCACATGTCTTTCTCATCCTTTGCTGCTCAGTTGTTGCCTTAGTAAAATCTATCTTCATAGTACTTGTATCCACCATCCCTACTAATTGTAAACCTTTCTGAAGGTCATCTTTTTTGAGCCGTCGACATTAGAAACACCAATTAAATCCTGAGCCACCGCACCCTGCGATATCTAACAGTCGCACTTTCAATGCTATTTAACAATAGCTTGCCCCAAAGGCGAATTGTAAAAGGTCATAACACCGGCGAGCTTAGTACGTTCAGTACGGACAATGACTCCTCAACATAGAAGAAAAACTCCACCACGCTCACAAATACTAAATCCCGTTACCCCATAAACCCAAACCTGAACACTCTCAGCCCGATTGCCTCTTCCCCGTCGGCAATAAAATACCGAATCTCTAAATCATGCACTGAGTATACTTCCCATCAAGTCATTCACTGCCTCGACACATAGGCAAATGTCCTACCATCAGATCAATACTGCTGAACAATAATTCATAAGAATCATGGCAACTTGTGCCAAGCCTCATAGCCCTCAGAATTACCGCTACTGGGCTGAAATAATAAAATATTCTTCCATAAAGCAACGATAATAATCCGATCAACTATACCAGGAGAAACTTCCCGTATCAAATCTGTAGTACCATTAAGGTTCTTCAATTTTAGACTTATAACAAGTGGTTCGCGTCACGTAAGATTGAGTAGGAGTGAATTAAAGGCATACACCTCTAAGGATCAAATTGCACGATAAGGAATCAAAAAGGGAAGTACTCCTAACAATCCTGTAGCCTCCTGGGGATAAGTACAGACGTCTCCGTATCGATCCACGAGCCTCTACTAGACTTGCTCATGACTCGTGAGACCCTAGGAACCTATTGCTCTGATACCATATTGTCACGATCCAAAATCCACTAAGGGTCGCGATGGTGCCGGACACTGCTGTCAGGCAAGCCAACCAAATTACTTGATGAAGTTCTCATTTTTAACAATCTTGAAAACTAAGATTTTCCCTTAATTATTCATAAATAAAAAGGTGACTACTTCAATTCCAATTAAATAATAAGCAATTAATACAAGATATTTCAAAACCATCCCAGAACCCGGTGTCACAAGTGCATGAGCATCTACTGATAAGGAAATAAAATACAACATCCGTCCGGAATACAGTGGACAAGAAGTAAATACAATATACGAGAAGGGAATACACTAGCTGCGGGCCGCCTCGAATACTTCAACTCACCTAGTCCCCGAGTCATCCGTGCTGCTACGCCCAGTAGGCCACTAGAGTTACATATACCCGTGCAACAAAAATGCACAGAAGTGTAGTATGAGTACGTAAACAAAGTTTATTAAATGAGTATTCCATCTAATCAAAAAGAAGTAGAGACGAGAGGTCGACTTCAAAACTTGCTAGTGGTCAAATAATAATATAATAAAATGTAAGGATATTATGGATTTATATAGCAGTCCTAACTCACAAGCCGAAAAAAAAACAGGTTAAACACCTTTAACAAAGAATAAAGGATTTTCATGATTTTCTTTTCATTATCTTAATCAATTTATATCAGGCCATGAAAGGCAATATCAATATTTAAAATTCTCAGGCAAGAAATGTAAGCGTGTGCATATCATGCCGAGGTAGACGACCCGCTCTAATAGAAATGTAAAATGTGTACTGCCGAGGGTCGAACTGCGCGAACCATTGATGCATCTATTTATTATGCCAAGGCATTCGGCTCGCTCTAGAAATAAACACACACAGTCAGACAACCAAGAAGTCCACGCGGAGCAAATTCTCCAAAGAATGCCAATCCTTTTTCAACCATTTAAGAAAACGAAGCTTAATCAGTTTGGAAATTCATTTGATTATTAAATGTGATTTAAGCAATTCAAGATATCAATAAGTTCACAAACAATCCAAGTATAACATGCTCTTAGATCCTAAACTACTCGGACAATAGCATAATATTAGCTACGCACGGACTCTCTTCACCTCGTGCGTACGTAGCCCCTACAAATAGGAGCACATAACCAATTATTTTACCTATGGGGACAATTCCCTTTTACAAGGTTAGAAAGGAGACTCACCTTGCTCCGAAGTTCCATAACCGGCATTCCCACACCCTTTCGAAGACTAAAATCGATACAAAAATGTCACGACCCGATTCCCAAAACCGGTCATGATGGCGCCTCTCATGAAGACAAGGCCAGCCAACAGAACATCAACACCTCTTTAATATTACTTAGCATGAATAAGTCTAAAACATTAATAAAATTATCATAAGTGCGGAAGAAAAGTGATAAAACAGGGAACCATCCCGACACAGCCCGAAATTCGGGTGTCACAAGTCACGAGCTACTATAGAGTCTACTAGAATTCTACAAGTCTGGAACTAGGAACAAAGTCTAAAGATAATGTATATAATAGAAGATAAGGGAGAAAACGGGGCTGCGGACGTCAACAGCTACCTCGTCACTCCTAGTCTGCCTGGTCTGGAAGGAATCAGCGCTCAGGATCGAACTCTGCTCTTCCTGTATCTGCACACATGGTGTAGGGAGTAATGTGAGTACTCTGACCCAGTGAGTAATAAAAATAAATAATGACTGAAAGCATGAAATCTCATAGAGGCACAAATAACGCTATCTCAAGCAGTAAAATCAGTTAAGCATTAAAATAGTAGAGTATTAAATAATTATTTTTTAAAACAGTTAAGGCAAATATTTTCCACAAATAAGCAATAATCAGAAACCTGCCCCTCGGGCTCAATATCAAGCTCTCAGTACAGTATCAGCCCCGCAGGCTTAGTATCCGTCACACAGTACAACATCATCCCCTCGGGCTCACTCTCAAATCACATGGGTACCCGCGCTTAATGTGGGGGTGCAGACACCGGAGGGGCTCCTACAGCCCAAGCGCTATATCATCATAAGGCCTAAAAGCCTGAACATATCAACGTGAGGCCTGAGAGTCTTCTCACATTACACTTGAGGCTTGAAAGCCTCCTCACATATCACTTGAGGTCTGAAAGCCTCCTCACATAACTCAACATATCCTCACATATGGCCCTCAGCCTCAATCAGTCCAAAAATAATCATAAGCCCCTTGGGCATCAATAAAACGAAAATGCTCTGCTCAAACACTAGTTCCAATATCATTTAAATCTCAAAGTTGAGTAAAAATATAGCTGAGTTCATGAAACAGTGTAATTCAATTGGACTAAGTTCAAATAATATTTTAAATAGAGAGGAAATAGTGATGATAGCTCACAAAGGATTTCAAACAGTCCTCAATAAGCCCCAGTATGGAAATAAGCCCAAGTCATAGTGAAAAACAACAAGTCATAGTCAAATTCGCAGTAAAGTATCACCGGGCTGGACCAAATCACAATCCCCAATTGTAAATGACCCCGTGTTCGTCATTGAACGTGTGTCTCATCTCAGCATAGCACTGCGTTGTGCAAATCCGGGGTTTCAAACCCTTAGAACATCATTTAAAATCATTACTCGCCTCTAGCCGGCCAAAAGTCTAGCTCGCTATGCTTTTTCCTCTCAAATCGACCTCCTCGTGCGTCAAATCTGATCAAAACCACAAGGAATATGTTACAATAGGTTAAGGGAACATAACCCAATCGAAAAGACACAAAAAATATCGAAAATCACGAAATTAGAAAAATCCGAGCCCCGGGCACACTTCTCGAAAAATCAAAAAATTAACATCACCGGACTCCTTATATCGCCACGAGTCTATACATATCAAATTTACCAAAAGCCGAGCTCAAACGCTCTCTCAAACCCCAATTTTTCATTCAAAACGTCAAGCCCTAATCTTCCCCTTTTAATCAAATTTCCATGAATTTAAGTGTTGAATCCACAATTAAAAGATGTTTCTAGGCCATAAGACTTACCTCCAATCTATTCCCAGTCGAAAAGCTCTTTAATACTCATCAAAAGCTCTCAAGGTTGCTCAAAAATGGAGGAAATGGGACTTGGTTTGCGGATAAAATGGTTTGCGGATAAAACCCTTTTGCCCAGGCTTATTTTCTTTTATGTGAACGCGAGGGACCTCGCACGTTCGCGATGAACAATATCTGCTACTTCAAAAATTACCCTTTGAGAATGCGGTTGCACCCACGCGAATGCGATGATCTGAGTCCCTCAACCTACGCGAACGCGTAGCTATACTGCGAACGCGAAGAACACTTCGCCGTTGAACCCCACTCCTTACACGCGAACGCGAGTACCCTCACGTGAACGCGATGCTTGATCACCTTACCTTACACGATCGCGAGGCCTCAGACGCGAACAAAAAGATAAAAAATCCAGGCTTTCAAATTCCTTCTACACGTTCGCGACACCATTCTCGCGAACGCTATGGGCATAAACCTGCAACACTTCAGCTGGAAAATCTGCAACTTTTACAAGCTAGAATTGGTTCGTTTGGCCATCCGAAACTCACTCAAGGCCCCCGGGACCTCACCCAAAAGCACCAACACGTCCTATAACATCATTCAAACTTGTTCCAATCATCAAAACACATCTAACAATGCTAAAATAATCAATTCTCACTAAATTCAAGACTAAGTTTCTCCAAAACTTCTGAAATATGCATTTGATCAAAACTCCAACCAAAACACCTCCGAATGACCTGAAATTTTGCACACACATCAAAAATCATCTAACGAAGCTACAACACTCTCGAAATTCCATTTCGACGCTCGGATCAAAATCTCACCTACCAACCGAAATTCGCCAAAATACTAACTTCGCCAATTCAAGCCTAATTCTACACCGGACCTCCAAAATCGATTCCGATCACACTTCTAAGTCACAAATCATCCCCCGAAGCTAATCAAATCACCAGAAATCACATATGAGCCCTCTAACTCAATTGTGAACATCCAATTGACTTTTCCAAAACAAGCGTTCCTTAAAGAGACTAAGTGTCTCATTTTCATCCAAAACCAATCCAAATCAACTCATTCACCCGAGACTCTTATAATAAGACATAAGGAACCAGAAAATGGGGGAAATAGGGCGGTAAATCACGTGACAACGGGCCGAGTCATCACATCCTCCCTAACTAAAACAAATGTTCGTCCTCAAGCGGGTCAGGAAATATTCCTAGAACCATAAAGAGGTGAGGATATCTGCTCCGCATCTCCCGCTCGGTCTCCCAAGTAGCCTCCTCTGCAGGCCGACCTCTCCACTGCACCTTTACCGAAGCTATGTCCTTTGATCTTAATTTTCAAACCTGATGACCCAAAATAGCCACTGGCTCCACATCATAGGTCAAATCGTCATCCAACGGAACAGTGCTGAAGTCCAAAACATGGGACGGGTCCCCAACATACTTTCGGAGCATAGATACATGAAACACCGGATGCACGCCCGACAAGCTGGGTGGCAAGGCAAGCTCATAAGCCACTCACTGATCCTCCTAAGTACCTCAAAAGGACCAATAAACCGCGGACTCAACATCCCTTTCTTCCCAAACCGAATAACACCCTTCATGGGCGAAACCTTCAACAAGACCTTCTCACCAACCATATATGACACATCCCGAACCTTCCGATCCGTATAAATCTTCTAACGCGACTGTGCTGTACGAAGCCTCTCCTGAATCAGCTTCACCTTCTCTAAGGCATCCTGAACCATCTATGTCCCTAATAACCTAGCCTCGTCGGGCTCGAACCATCCAATAGGAGATCTACACCGCCTCCCATACAACGCCTCATATGGAGCAGTCTGAATGCTCGATTGATAACTGTTGTTGTAGGCAAACTCTACAAGCGACAAAAACTCATCACAAGAACCCCCAAAATCAATAACGCAGGCATGCAACATGTCCTCCAGTATATGAATTGTACACTCCGACTGTCCATCTACCTGAGGGTCAAATGTTGTGCTCAACTCTACCTGCGTACCCAACTCTCTCTAAAATGTCCTCCAGAACTGAGCAGTGAAATGAGTACCCCTATTTGAGATAATAGACACTGGAATCCCATGCAGTCAGACAATCTCTCGGATAAAGATCCCGTCCGGCCGCTCCGAACAATAGGTAGTACATACCAGACTTGGTCAGCCTACCCACAATCACCCAAATCGAATCGAACTTCTTCAAAGTCCGAGGGAGAACACTCTCAAAATCCATGGTAATCCTCTCCCACTTCCATTCTGGAATAATCATCCGCTGAAGTACACTACCTGGCCTCTAATGCTCGTACTTTACCTGCTGACAGTTGAGGCACCGAGCCATAAACCCTACTATATCCTTTTTCATCCTTCTCCACCAGTAGTCCTGCCTCAAATCGTGATATATCTTATCGGCACCCGGATGGATGGAATACTGCCAGTTGTGGGCCTCCTCCAATATCATCTCCCGAAGCCCATCCACATTGGGCACTTAAATCCGGCTTTGCATCCTCAATATGCCATCATCATCAGTAGTCACGTCCTTGGCATCATCATGCTGAACCCTATACTTAAGGACAAGCAAATGTGGATCATCATATTGGCGCTCTCTGATGCGATCATATAAGGAAGACCAAGAAACCACACAAGCCAACTCCCGACTGG
Organism: Nicotiana glauca; assembly: GCA_026770625.1. NCBI lineage: Eukaryota > Viridiplantae > Streptophyta > Magnoliopsida > Solanales > Solanaceae > Nicotiana > Nicotiana glauca. Next base: position 33,825 of record MU703823.1, read on the forward strand.
GCTCCGAGATATCTAGTCTCACAAACCGATTGGCCAAAGCCTGAACATCAGCTGCAAAGGGCCTCTCCCCAATTGGAATCTATGTCAGGCTCCCCATACTAACTGCCTTTCGGCTCAAAGCATCGGCCACTACATTGGCCTTCCCTAAGTGATACATAATGTTAATATCATAGTCCTTAAGCAACTCTAGCCATCTCCGCTACCTCAAATTAAGGTCCTTCTGCTTGAACAAATGCTAAAGAATACGATGATCGATGAATACCTCACAAGATACACCGTACAAGTGATGCCTCTAAATCTTTAAAGCATGAACTATAGTAGCCAACTCCAAATCATGTACAGGGTAGTTCTTCTCGTAGGGCTTCAACTGACGAGAAGCATAAACAATAACTCTACCCTCCTGCATCAATACACATCTGATCCCAACTCTCGATGCATCATAATCTACGGTATAAGAACCTGCGGTTGAGGGAAAAACCAATACTGGAGCCATGGTCAAGGCTGTCTTGAGCTTCTGAAAGCTCTCCTCGCACTCGTCCGACCACACAAATGGAGCACCCTTCTGAGTGAACTTGGTTAAGGGCAATGCAATAGAGGAATATCCCTGGACAAATCGGCAATAATAACCTGCCAACCCAAGGAAACTACGAATCTCTGTGGCTGAGGTCGGTCTAGGCCAATACTACACCGCCTCTATCTTCTTCGGGTCGACCTAAATACCCTCGCTGGACAGCACATGCCCCAAGAAAGCTACCGAGTTGAGCCAAAACTCACACTTGGAGAACTTTGCATAATGCTTCTCCTCCCTCAATCTCTGCAATACAACTCGAAAATGCTGCGCGTGTTCCTCCTGGCTATGCGAGTACACCAGAATATCATCAATAAAAACGATAACAAATGAATCTAGATATGGCCAAAATACACTATTCATCAAATGCATGAACACTGCTAGGGCATTAGTCAGCCCAAAGGATATAACAAGAAACTCATAGTGCCGATATCTAGTCCTGAAAGCAGTCTTCATAATATCCGAATCTTTGATCTTCAACTGGTAGTAGCCTGAATGGAGATCAATCTTGGAGAATACCCTCGCCCCCTGGATCTAGTCAAGTAAATCATCAATGCGAGGCAGGGGATACTTGTTCTTCACTGTTACTTTGTTCAATTGCCTTTAGTCAATGCACATTCTCATAGTGCCATCCTTCTTCTATACAAATAGCACCGGTGCACCCCACGGTGACATACTAGGCCGAATGAACCCCTTATCTAGGAGTTCCTGAAGCTGATCCTTTAATTCTTTCAACTCTGCTGGTGCCATACGATACGGAGGAATAGAAATAGGCTGAGTGTCCAGCACCGGGTCAATGCCAAAGTCAATGTCCCTATCCGGCAGCATGCCTGGTAGATCTGCAGGGAACAGGTCTGGAAACTCCCTTACAACCGGGACTGAATCAATACTAGGAGTCTCGGTTCCCACATCTCTCACGAAAGCCAAATATGAGATACAACCCTTCCCAACCATATGCTAGGACTTTAAGAATGAAATCAGCCTGCTAGGAACATAGTCAGTCATACCACGCCACTTGATTCTCGGAACACCCGGTATAGCTAGAGTGACTGTGTTAGCATGACACTCCAGAATAACATGACACGGAGATAACCAATCCATGCCTAGAATAAATCAAAATATACCATGCTCAATAGCAATAGATCAACTCGAGTCTCCAGACCCCCAATAGTCACCAAACACGACCGATACACATGGTCTACAATAATAGTATCGCCCACCGGGGTAGATACATGAACATATAAAGCAAGACACCCTCGGGTCGTACCCAAATGATGAGCAAAATATGAGGACACATAAGAATAAGTGGAACTGGGATCAAATAAAACCGAGGCATCCCCATGGCAGACTGAAATAATACCTGTAATGACTACATCTGAAGTAATGGCATTTGTCCTGCCCTGAAGAGCATAAAAGCGAGCTTGGCCACCGCCCGATCGGCCTCCCCCTCTGGACCAAGCCCTGGCTGCCTGACCCTCACCCCTAGTTGGCGGGGCGAGTGCTGAAGAAACTGGACCAGAAGATGAGGACTAACCCCTCTGCTGAGAAGAGCTAGCAGCTCGATGAGGACACTGCCTCCACATATGCCCAAACTCTCTGCACTCATAACAATTCCTCGGGTGCTGGAGAATGGAACTAAAGGGAACCCCGCACGCTAGAGTGACTGGCTGACGCACTTGGCCTAGAAGAACCCTGAACAGATGGAGCTCGAGATGAACCCTGTGCTAGAAGAGCGCTGAGAGATGGTTGACTCTGATGAAAACCCTGATGACCACAACCTGAAGATGCCCCACGATACTCGGAATGGGCCGACTGAGTGGGCTTGAAAGAGCGACCTCTACCCTGCTGGAGCTGGCACCTAGACAGAGCACCACTGAAACTGCCAGAACCTCGAGGCCTCTTGGCCTCCCTCTCCTCTCTATCCTGACGGCGAGCCTTCTCAATATCACGATTAATATCCACCGGATCCTTAATGGAAATTCCTAGAATCCTCTCTCAAGTCATGAGAACACGAAGGTGATAATTAAGTCCATCAACAAACCTCTTGATCCTCTCCCGATAAGCCGAAACTTTCCAGGAGGCATGACGAGCCAACTCAGAAAATCTCACCTCATACTGGGTCACAATCATATCTCCCTGTCGAAGCCACTCAAACTGCCTACGCAACTCCTCTCTCTAAGACTGCGGTACCCACTTCTCCAGAAAGAGAGTGGAAAACTCCTGCCAGGTCAAAGGCGCTGCATCTGCCGGCCTACGCCTCTCATATGCCTCCCACCAAGTAAACGAAAATGCAGTAAATGCTAGACCACTCGACTCCAAAATCCCTGCCGTCCAAAGCATATGCTGACACTTGTCGAGAAAACCCTTGGCATCCTCGCCTGAAGCACCACTAAAAGAAAGAGGCTGGAGCCCACTGAACCTCTCAAGACGACGCTGCTCATCGTCTGGCATAGTTGGAACCACAAAGTCCTGAACTGGTGCAACCAAGTGAGCTGGAGCTGCTCCCGGTGTCTGTAATCCATGCACTACCTATTTAGGTGTGCGAGCAGCGGGGGTCTTATTGCCTCCCCCAGCCTGAGAAGTAGCTGCTGCGGTAGTGGCTGAAACTGCTTGAGCCAGGCCAGTGCAAACTGATAATATTTGAGCCAAGGCCTCCTGAAGGCCAGGAATCACAATGGGCACCGCCGATGCCTGAACAGGTGCTTCTAGAATGTCTGCAGCTGGAGCCTGATCCTGAGCCGGGGAAACTGGTGGAGCAACAGGTGCTGCCATCACGGCTTTGCCTCTACCACGACCACGACCGTGTCCACAGCCTCTGGTGCCCTCAGTAGGTGGTGCTGGTGATCGTCCGCCTCGTCATGTAGCATGAGTACTCGCCATCTGCGAGAGAATAGAACACAAAAGTTTAGTTCTCGGATGAACAAAGTAGCACTACAAGAATTTCAAGAATATGGAGTTTGTCCTAAAGGTTCTGCAGCCTATCGAGGATAAATACATACGTCTCCATACCAATACGCGAGACTCTACTAAACCTTCTCATGACTCGTGAGACCTATGTAACCTAGGCTCTAATACCAACTTGTCATGACCCAATTCTAAAATTCGGTCGTGATGGCGCCTCACATGAAGACAAGGACTGCCAAAAGAACATCAACACCTATTTAATAGTTACTTAGCATGAATAAGTCTAAAACATTAATACAATTATCATAAGTGCAGAAGAAAAGTGATAAAATAGGGAACCATCCGAACACAGCCCGAAATCGGGGTGTTACAAGTCATGAGCTACTACAGAGTTTACTAGAATTTTACAAGTCTGGAACTAGGAACAAAGTCTAAAGATAATGTAAATAACAGAAGATAAGGGAGAAAACGGGGTTTCGAACGTCAACAGCTACCTCTTCACTCCAAGTCCGCCTGGTCTGGAAAGAATCTGCACTCAGGATCGAACTTTGCTCTTCCTGTATCTGCACACACAGTGAAAGGAGTAATTGAGTACTCCGACCCAGTGAGTAATAACAATAAATAATGACTGAAAGCTTGAAATCTCATGAAGGCACAAATAACGCTATGCATAGCAGTAAAATCACTTAAGCATTAAAATCAGTTAAGCAATAAAATAGTAGAGTATCAAATAATTTTTTTTTAAAATAGTTAAAGGAAAATATTTTCCATAAGTAAGCAATAATCAGAAACATGCCCCTTGGGCTCAATATCAAGCTCTTAATACGGTATCAACCCCGTAGGCTCAGTATTAGTCACACAGTACAACATCAGCCCCTCGGGCTCACTTTCAAATCACATAGGTAGCCGCGCTCACTGTGGGGGTACAGACTCTGGAAGGGCTCCTACAACCCAAGCGCTATATCATCATAAGTCCTGAAAGCCTTAACATATCAACATGAGGCCTGAAAGACTTCTCACATTACACTCGAGGCTTGAAAGCCTCCTCACATATCACCCTAGGCCTGCAAGCCTCCTCACATCACTCAATATATCCTCACATAAGGCCCTCGGCCTCAATCAGTCCATAAATAATCATAAGCCCCTTGGGCATCAGTAAAACGAAAATGCTCAGCTCAAACACTAGTTCAAATATCCTTTAAATCTCAAAGTTGAGTAAAAATATAGCTGAGTTCATGAAACAGTGTAATTCAATTGGACTAAGTTCAAATAATATTTCAAATAGTGAGGAAATAGTGATGATAGCTCACAAAAGATTTCAAACAGTCGGCAATAAGCCCCAAGTATGGCAATAAGGCCAAGTCATAGTGAAAAACAACAAGTCATAGTCAAATTTGCAGTAAAGTATCAACCAGGCTGGAGCAAGTCACTATCCCCAATAGTAAATGACCACGCTCTGGTCATTGAACGCGTGTCTCATCTCAACATAGCGCTACGTTGTGCAAATCCAGGGTTTCAAACCCTCAGGACATCATTTAAAATCATTACTCACCTCTAGCCGGCCAAAATCTAGCTCGCTATACCCTTTCCTCTCAAATAGACCTCCTTGTGCGTCAAATCAGATCAAAACAACAAGGAATATGTTACAATAGGCTAAGGGAACACAACCCAATCGAAAAGACTCGAAAAATATTGAAAATCACGAAATTGGCAAAACCCAAGCCCTGGGCCCACTTCTCGAAAAATCAAAAAATTAACATCATCGGACACCTTATCTCGCCACGAGTCTATACATATCAAATTTACCAAAACCTGAGCTCAAACGCTCCCTCAAACCCCAAATTTTCGTTCAAAAAGTCAAGACATAATTCTTCCCTTTTTAATCAAATTTCCATGAATTTAAGTGTTGAATCCACAATCAAATGATGTTTCTAGGCCATAAGACTCACCTCCAATGGATTCCTAATCGAAAAACTCTTTAATCCTCATCAAAAGCTCTAAAGGTTACTCAAAAATGGAGGAAATGGGACTTGGTTCGCGGATGAAATGTTTAATAAAACCTTTCTGCCCAGACCTATTTTCTCCTATGCGAACGCGAGGGATCTCTCGCGTTCGCGATGAACAAAATCCGCTACTTCCAAAATTACCCATCGCGAATGTGATTGCACCCACACAAATGCGAAGGTCTGAGCCCCTCAACCTACGCAAATGCGTAGCTATACTACGAACGCGAAGAACACTTCGCCTCTGAACCCCAGTCCTTATACGCGAACGCGAGTACCCTCACGCAAACGCGATGCTTGATCAGCTTACCTTACGCGATCACGAGGCCTCAGACGCGAACGCGAAGATCAAAAATCCTGGCCCTCAAATTCCTTCTGCGTGTTCGCGACTCCATTCACAGGAACGCGATGGGCAAAAACCTGCAACACTTCAGCTGGAAAATCTGCAACTTTTACAAGTTAGAATTGGTCCGTTTGACCATCCGAAACTCACCTGAGGCCCCCGGGACCTCACCCAAAAGCACCAACACCTCCTATAACATCATGCAAACTTGTTCCAATCATCAAAACACATCTAACAACTCTAAAATCATCAATTCTCACCGAATTCAAGCCTAAGTTTCTCAAAACTTCCGAAATATGCATTTGATCAAAAACCCGACCAAAACACATTCGAATGACCTGAAATTTTGCACACACATCCAAAATCACCTAACGAAGCTATAGCAACTCTCGAAATTCCATTTCGACCCTCGGATCAAAATTTTACCTACCAACCGGAATTCGCCAAAATACTAACTTCGCCAATTCAAGCCTAATTCTACATCGGACCTCCAAAATCAATTCTGATCACACTCCTATGACACAAATCATCCCCCGAAGCTAATCGAATCACCAAAAATCACATCCGATCCCTCTAACTCAATAGTCAACATCCGGTTGACTTTTCCAAAATAAGCCTTCCTTAAAGAGACTAAGTGTCTCATTTCCATCCAAAACCAATCCAAATCGACTCATTCACCCGAGACTCTTATAATAAGACATAAGGAAGCAGAAAATGGGGGAAACGGGTCGGTAACTCACGTGTTGACGGGCTGGGTCGTCACAAAAAATTCTCCAAAGCTAGCCAATAATTATATAAACCCATTCATATATGTTCAATTACTCATTATAGACCAATTTATAACAATTCCTAACCCCAAACAAAAAGTTGACAAAATTGCCCTCATGCCCACGTGTCCGGATTCCAAACTTTTCCGAAGATAAAGTTTACACATGACCTTATGAACTCAAATATATAATTTATTCTCAATTTCATGCCCAAAATCGTGGTCAAAATCCAAAAATCTCAATTTCTAGGTTTTTCTTTAAAACCCCAAATTTTCCTTTATATTCTCATGAATTTTGATGTTAAATCTAAGGTCTAATAACAAAAATATAATTGAAAATTAGTTAGAGGAACTGACCCAATGATATTATACGAAAATCCACTCTCAAAATCGTTCATTCTCGGACCTAGGGTTCAAAATATGATAAACCGAAGCAAAAACTCGAGTTACACAGCTAAAATCAAGCCGCAGATGTCGCATTTGCGATCCATTGCGAACCCTCGCAAAAGAGAAGAAGGCTTTCGCAATTGCAAAGAAAGAAGGGCTGGAAAGGGTCGCATTTGCAACAAGAAGTTTGCAATTGTGAACTGGGCATCGCAATTGTGATGGTTATGTTCGCAATTTCGACCATACCAGAAGCAGCAGTTTTTCCGACACAAAAATGAGCATAACTTCCTCCTACGATGTCCAAATTTGATGATTCTTTTTTCTATGGCTCCGTAAATTCGATAGGGATCTAATGGTTTAATAAAAAATTAATGTGGAGCTAATTTTCTTGATATGGTAACCCTTTATGTCCAAAGAAATGACGTTGAAATATCAAATAAGAGCTCGATACAACCCGAAACACACTCGAGGCCCCCAGGACCCCGTCCAATCACACCAACCCACTACATAACATAACACGGACCTGATCGAGGCCTCAAATCATACCAAACAATGCAAAAATCATGAATCAACCTCCAATTCAATCTTTATGAACTTAATAACTTCAAACTACTACTTTCAATGCCGAAACCTATCAAATCACGTCCGATTGACTTCAAATTTTGCACATAAGTCATATTTGACATTACGGACCTACTCCAACTTTTGGAATCAGAATCCGACCCCGATATCAAAAAGTCCACTTCCGGTCAAACTTTTGAAAAACCTTCAAATTTCTATCTTTAGCCAAATGGCTTCGAAATGACCTACGGACCTCTGAATTCATTTCTGATTGCACTACGAACTGCATAATCACCATACGGAGCTACTCTCAGACCCGGAATCCCAAATGGACATCGATATCACTGAAATGCACTTCAACCCAAACTTATGAAATTTCTTTCAAAATGCTACTTTCCAGAATAGGCGCCAAAGCGCTCCCGGGTCATCCAAAACTTAATCCGGTGATACGCCTAAGTTCGAAATCATCATACAAACCTGTTGGAATCTTGAGATCCCGATTCTGAAGTCGTTTACTCAAAAATCCAATCGTAGTTAATTCTTTCAACTTTGAGTTTCCGAATTGAGAATTCTCTCTCCAAATCAACTCTGAACTTCCCGCAATTCAGTTCCGACCACGCGTATAAGTCATAATACCTGAAGTGAAGCTACTCACGGCCTCAAATTGTTGAACGACGCGCTAGGGCTCAAAACGACCTGTCGGGTCTTTACAGTTTCTATAGTCTAGATTAATACTAATAGAATCTAGAGTAAGGTATGTTAATATTATGGAAACTTATATATTTAGAGAAAATATATTATTTCAAAATTTATGGTCCAAAGATCTTCTTGTTATATATATATATATATATAAACCTTTTTAAATAATACAAAAGATTTTGAAGCTCAAAAGGGTTTTCAAAACATAAAAGCGATAAATATGCATTTTTAACAAATTTTAGAGTCGCCACCTGATATTTGGTTTCGGTGTGCCAGGTCACCATTTTTAAAGAAAATAATTTTCTTTCATACCACAATTGACTCTAACGACTTGTTGGATGGTTATTCCCCATTGTAATTTATTGTTATCCCAAAATAATATTTGGTTTAATTGTTTCATTAAAATTAGTTGTATTATATTGTTAAATCCATTAATGCAGAACAATGAAAAGTCCTCTTTTTTTAAATGATCGATATGGTGTAGCGGGGTCGTTTTCTATTTCTCTATCCAATTATGCCCTAACTTATTACTCAAAAATCCTATTTTACCATTTACCTTTTTTATATTTTAACTCCAAATCTCCAACCTATAATCTACTTTATTTTTTTACGGTAGTTCTGCCGCCAACGCTAAAGGTGTTTTGCCAGATCTATTTTATTTTTTCTCCTAATTTGCCTTTAACTAAATTCTAATTGGTTGTTCTCCTTCGTTTTGCTTTCTTCTATTCTACTTTCTTAAGGTATATTTCCTTCTTCTGTTTTGTTTTTTTTAAAATTATTTTATGCATAATTTTTGATAAATTTAATATTTACACAATTGAGGGTATTATAGTAAACTTATCAGTTACAACACAGTACGATACAGTCAAATCAAACAGTAAAATAATATTTAACAATAACAACAATACAATCTATCCAAACGTTGTATTCATAAAATGATACGGTACAATACAATACAATATCTTATAAAACTATGTGGAACAATGATCCAAACAGAGTGTAAAACTGAATGCACCAGAGATTCCGAGAAAGGGGGTTTATTTGACTCGGGGAGAAGGTATCAGGTATTTCCCGAGTCCCATGAAAATCACTGTTGCATACATGATCTAGTTGGCTTTAAAGGATATTCGAATTGAGGCATAACACACAAGAAAAAATAAACACAAAAGAAGTTCAAGGTTGTCCCCACCTAATAAAAAAAAAAATTAAAGAAAGGAAAGGAAAAGGAAAAGAAAAGGTTCTGAAAGTCCTACGCTAGCTTGTTCCTATGTTTCCTCTGCGATATTCCCCATGATCTTCAATTATGGTCACTACGAGGCATATCCCGGATTAAAAGATATACAAATTCTATGAGACATCACCTGAATAAAATAATAACTACGACAACAACCTTTCGCTTCCGAAGCCAAAAACGGGAAGAAGACGTCCTAAAAGTTGCCTATACGGATGTTGATGGCCTAAGCATGCTCCAGACGAATAATGTAAAAAAAAAAAGCAATGAACATTTAAGGCCAATTCCATCTACTTCAACCCACCACCCTAGGCGCCATCCAAACAACTTATACTTCAATTGCCTTTCGTTTCAACTACCTAAGCTTTCATCTTACCTATTTAGCTAGCCAATATCATAGACAGACAAACAGATACCCCACATAGAAAAATGGAACTTAAGCAACCAAATAAAATAACTGAAACATGACGTAACCCATGGAATCAGATAAGACTAACGATTAAGGGAAACCAAAAATATTAGAGTAAACTGATCTTACGAAACAAAGATAAATTTATATATATGTTAAAGCAAGAAAGTTAGCATATATAATTGATATTATGATTAAGCCAAAATGGCAAGCTAATAAATGTCAATATGTTAACTTTATTCTATATTTGACTCTCTCTCTCTCTTTCTCTCTCTCTCTCTCTCTCTCTCTCTATATATATATATATATATATATATATATATATATATATATATATATATATATATATATATCACGATCCCGGTTCACCCTCCATGAACATGTCGTGATGGAACCTAGTTCCTACAACTAGGTAAGCCTAGCAATGGGAAAATCCAATATAATTTGCGGAAATAATTAATTGAAAATGAACATATGTAAAATAATAGCTACATCTAAGGCCGCTCTGCCTACTAAACTATAAAGATAAGCGGAAGTCTACAACTCAATCCCAAAACCCGAAAACTCACCGGAACCACAGGCTAATAGAAACATAGTACGATGCCCTAACTACAGAATATCTAAACAACTGAGAGAAAAGGAACAAACTAAATGCTAAAGCTGGAACCAAATAGAGACTCCTGGTCTGCGGACGCGGTAGATATACCTTGAAGTCTCCGTGTATCTCCTTGCCTCAATGGTAGTGCGCCTGAGTAGAGGTACCTGGATAATCTGCACATGAAAAACATGCGCATAAGGGCATGAGTACACCACAGTGATACTCAGTAAGTGTCAAGCCTAACCTCGGTCGGGTAGTGACGAGGAAGGTCAGGGCCCTACTGAGATAAAACATACTGAGTAATAAGATAACGAGAGCAGTTTAAATGAAGTCTACAGCGAGAATCCAAACCAAATAAATAAGGAAGGACAGTAATAGAAAGCAAAGGCAACAATATAAGAAAATTGCTCTCAACAAGGAATAATAGTCGGGGATCTATTGGTATCCTCATCATATGCACCAGGGATCTCTTGGTATCCCGAGGATCTCTTGGCATCTTCATCATATACACTGGGGATCCCTTAGTAACCCGAGGATCTCTTGGTATCCTCATCATATACACTGGGGATCTGTTGATATCCCGACGATCTCTTGGTATCCTCAATGAGTAAGCCGGGGATCTCTTGGTATCCCAATATATATAGAAATACATGTGCCAGGAATCTCTTGGTATCTCGTGCCCTCAATCCAGAATATATCAAGTACAGGGGGATCCCCCGGCAAACAGTCCCGTAGTCCCAAATTAAACACACAACAACAACAACTCATAATCTAGGAATAAATGCAAAAATCTGTACAAGTAATAGTAAATTATAGCCTAACATGCTTCACATAGTACAAATAGTAAAGTTAAATAATTAAGCAAGTAAGTCAGCTAAACATGCTTCTCTAAGCTAGCACAAGTTTAAACATACAGTCTAAAATGAACAAGTAAACAAGAAATCTCAATTAAATTCTTCAAGTAGAAACGGGTTTACAACAATTAGCTCAAGTAAGCGCTCGTCACCTCAAATATGAGGCATTCAAATATTCAAAGATCATGTCCTAAGGGGAAAGACCCCCCACACAAGGTTAGACAAGCTACTTACCTCGAACCGGCTCAATAATCAACTAGGAACCACGCGTTTGTCACGAGTATCTGGCTCCAAATGGCCCAAATCTATTAAATTCAATTAAATATCATAAATAATATTGCAAAAAATTGATTCCACTATTAAATTTAAAGCTATGCGCTAAAATAGGTAAAAATAACCAAAACTCCCCTCAAGATAAAGCCTTGGAATCGAATGATTTTCACATTTTCAAAACCCTCGTACTCTCACGAGTCTAACCGTATAAAAATCTCCCAAATCTAAGGTAAAATGCTCACTCAAAATCCAATAGTTTGGTCTTAGAAGTTTTCCCCCGTTTTGATTCCAAATTCAAAATTAGATGATGGATTAAGCTATATATTGATGGAATACAACTAAAAGGGATTAAGGAAACGTCACCCAATGATTTTCTCTTCAAAACCCATTCAAAATCGCCCTCTCACAAGCTCTCAATTTATTTTTCCAACTTTTGAAACTCAACCCTCGAAATTCCCTTTATTGAACAGGTGTTTCTGCTTCTGCGGGCAAGGGACCGCTTCTGCGGTTTTTATTAAAGGGCTCAGGGGCCGCATCTGCGATGGGAAACTCGCAGGTGCGTAACCGCATCTGCGGTAAAACGTCCGCACCTACGAAAAAACTGAAGAAGCCAAAAACCCGCATCTGTGATGGCCCAGCTGCTTATGTGGCTCCGCACCTACGGAACCCCAACCACAGGTGCACTTATGGTAGAAGATAGAAGCCTTCAGCAATTCATTCAACTCCAAATTCTTCCGCCAACCACCCGAAATCATCCCGAAGCCCCCAGGGACCTCAACCAAAAGCACCAATACCACCTAATACCTTATTCGAACATGTACCAATCCTTAAAATACCTAAAACAACACCAGAAACGCGATTTAATCAATGATTCAAGCATAAGAACGTCAAATTTCTTCCAAATACGCTTTCGATCAAAAACCTAACCAAAACAAGTCCGAAAGACCTGAAATTTATCACACACATCCCAAATGACATGATGGAGCTACAACAACTTCTGGAATTCCATTCCGACCCTCGGATAAAAATCTCACTATCGGACCGGAAGCTTCAAAAGTACAAACTTCGGCATTTCAAGCCTAAATGATCTACGGACTTCCAAAATACATTCCGAACACGCTCCAAACCCCGAAATCACCTAACGGAGCTAAAGGAAACATCAAATTTCCATTCTGAGGCCGTCTTCACTATGTTCCGATTATTGACCAATTTTCAGCTCTTAAGTTCTCATTTAGGGACCAAGTGCCCCAAAACACTCCGAATCATAACACCAAACGTCCCGGCAAACCAAAATAGCAGAAATGAACTTAGGGGAAGCAGTTAATGGGGGATCGGGGCATAAATTCTAAAAATGACCGTCCAAGTCGTTACATCCTCCTACACTTAAACATTCGTTCGTCCTCAAACGAGCATAAAGAACATACCTGAAATAGTAAAAAGATGAGGGTATCGGCTGCGCATATCCCGCTTGGTCTCCCAAGTCGCCTCCTCGGCTGGCTGGCCCCGCCACTGAACCTTTACTGAAGCAATGTTCTTCGACCTCAACATTCTGATCTGCCTTTCTAATATAGCCACTAGCTCTTCAACATAAGATAGATCCTTGTCCAACTGGACTGAACTAAAATCCTACACGAGCGACGGGTCCCCGTGATACCTCTGGAGCATCATAACATGAAATATTGGATGTATGGCTGATAAGCTAGGTGGAAATGTGAGTCTATAGGCCACCTCTCCCACTCGATCAAGAATATCAAACGGACCAAAGTACCTAGGGCTAAGCTTACCCTTCTTCCTGAATCTTATCACGCCCTTCATAGGCGATACTCGGAGCAATACCCGCTCACCAACCATGTATGACACATCTCGAACCTTGCGATCTGCATAACTCTTCTGCCTAGAGTGAGCTGAACAAAGTCTATCCTAAATGATCTTGACCTTGTCCATGGCCTCCTAAACCAAATCCGTACCTAACAGCCGAGCCTCCCCTAGCTCAAACCATCCAACCGGAGATCTATACCTCCTACCATATAAAGCCTCATACGGCGCCATCTGAATGCTAGACTGATAATTGTTGTTGTAAGCAAACTCCGCCAATGGCAAGAACTGATCCCAAGACCCTCCAAACTCAATCACACACGCACAGAGCATATCCTCAAGAATCTGAATAGTGCGCTCGGACTGTCCTTCTGTCTGAGGGTAAAATGTTGTGCTCAACTCCACTCGAGTGCCAAACTCCTGCTGCACGGCACTCCAGAACTGCGATGTAAACTGAGTACCTCTGTCTAAAATAATAGAAACTATAATACCATGCGGACGAACGATCTCCCAGATATAAATCTCCACCAACCGCTCTGATGAATATGTGGTACACACTGGAATGAAAAGAGCAGACTTGGTCAATCGATCCAAAATGACCCAAATGGCATCAAACTTCTTCAAGGTCCGTGGGAGTCCAGATACAAAATCCATGGTGATGCGCTCCAATTTCCACTTCGGAATCTCTATCTGCTAAAGCAACCCACCCGGGCGCTAGTGCTCATACTTCACCTGCTGGCAGTTGAGGCATCTAGACACATAACCAATTATATCCTTCTTCATCCGCCTCCACCAATAGTGATGCCTCAACTCCTGATACATCTTCGCGGCACCCGGATGGATGGAATACCACGAACTATGGGCCTCTGCTAGAATCAACTCTCGAAGACCGTCAACATTGGGCAAACAAATCCGGCCCTGCATCCTCAATACCCCATCACCTCCAATGGTCACCTCTCTGGCATCTCCACGCTGAACCTTGTCTTGAAGGACAAGCAAATGAGGGTCTTCATACTGCCACTCACGGATTCGATCAAATAGGAAAGACCGGGAGACCACACAGGCTAGAACTCGATTGGGCTCCAAAAGATCCAATCTCACGAACTGACTGGCTAAGGCCTGAACATCCATCGCCATAGGCCTCTCCGAAGCTGGTAAATATGCCAAACTACCCAAACTCTCCACTCGGCGACTCAAGGCATCCGCCACCACATTGTCCTTGCCAGGGTGATACAGAATAACAATATCATAATCCTTGAGTAATGCCAACCACCTCCTTTGGCACAAGTTTAGATATCTTTGCTTGAAAAAGTGCTACAAACTCCGATGATCTGTGTAAATCTCACAAGGCATGCCATACAAATAATGACATCAGATCTTCAAGGCATGAACAATAGCAGCTAACTCAAGGCCATGGATAGGGTAATTCTTCTCATGTATCTTTAATTGTCTAGACGCATAGGCAATCACCCTACCATCCTGCATCAACACTGCTCCAAGTCCAACCCGTGAAGCATCACAATAAACTGTATAGGACCCCGAACCAGTAGGCAATATCAGAATATGGGCTAAAGTCAAAGCTGTCTTGAGCTTCTGAAAGCTTGCCTCACACTCATCCGTCCACTGAAATGGAGCAACCTTCTGGGTCAATCTAGTCATAGGGTCTGCAATTGATGAAAACCCCTCCACAAAATGATGGTAATAACCTGCCAAGCCAAGGAAACTACGAATTTCTATAGCGGAGGAGGGCCTGGGCCAACTCTGCACGGCCTCCACCTTCTTCGGATCCACCCGATGCCCTCACTCGATACCATGTGGCCTAGGAATGCCACAGCACTCAACCAAAACTCACATTTTGAGAACATTGCATATAACTTCTTCTCTCTCAAGGTCTGAAGCACTGTCCTCAGGTGCTACTCGTGATCTTCCCGACTCCGAAAGTATAAAAGAATATCATCTATGAAAACAATGATGAACGAGTCGAGATAAGGCTTGAATACACTGTGCATCAAATACAGGAAAGCTGCTGGGGCATTGTTCAGCCCACATGACATAACAAGGAACTCGTAATGACCATACCGAGTCCTGAAGGCAGTCTTCGGGATATCTGGCTCCCGAATCTTCAACTGATGTTACCCTGAGCGCAAGTCAATCTTAGAAAATGCATGTGCGCACTGAAGCTGGTCAAACAGATCATCAATACGAGGCAATGAGTAATGGTTCTTCACTGTAACCTTGTTCAACTGGAGATAATTGATACACATACGCATAGAACCATCCTTCTTCTTCACAAACAAGATAGGAGCACCGCACGGTGAAACACTGGGTCGAAAAAAACCCTTACCGAGCAATTCCTGCAACTGATACCTCAACTCCTTCAACTCAGGAGGAGCCATGCGATATGGAGGAATGGATATGGGCTGATTGCCCGGCAACAGATCAATGCCAAAATCAATGTCTCTATCGGGCAGCATGCCTGGAAGATTAGCTGGAAACACATCGGGATAGTCCCGTACCACTAGAGCAGAATCAACAGAAGGGGTATCAGCACTCACAAATCTCACATAAACTAAATACGTGACGCACCCCTCCTCAACCATACACTGAGATTTAAGAAAAGATATAACTCTACTGGGAGTGTGATCTAAGGTACCACTCCACTCAATACGCGGAATACCTGGCATAGCCAGCGTCACGGTCTTGGTGTGACAAACAAGAATAGCAAAATGGGCCGACAACCAGTCCATGCCTAAAATAATGTCAAAATCCACCATACCGAGCAACAATAAATCCGCCCTGATCTCAAAACCACGAATAGTAACCAAACATGACCGATAAATGCGGTCTACAATAAGAGAATCTCTTACAGGAGTAGAAACATAAACGGGGGCAATAAAAGAATCCCGAGGCAGACACAAATGCGGAGCAAAGTAAGAAGACACAAAAGAATAAGTAGAGCCCGGATCGAATAGAATTTATGCCTCTCTGTGACAAACCAGTATAATACTTGTAATGATAGAATCGGAGGCAACAACCTCAGTGCGAGCAGTAATAGCATAATATCTGGCATGACCTCTCTCGAGATCTCTCTCGAGAGTGACCTCTACCTGCTGATAAGGAATGTCCATCTCCAACTCTCGAGCCATGCTAGATCTGATGGGTGGGATAAGACCCTCAATGAACCGGCGAACTCTCTCGCGTACTGTAGCAACCAAAGCCGGTGCATGTTTGGCCAACCTAGTGTAACTGATAGCATACTCCGAAATGATCATAGCACCCTGGTGCAAATACTCAAACTCTGCACGCCATGCGTCCTTGAGATTCTGGGAAAAAAATCTCCCATAAACATATCCGAGAACTAGGTCCAAGTCAATGTAGCAGCCTCGACTGGACTGTCTATCTCATAAGTGCGCCACCAATCGTAGGCAGCTTCCCGAAGTTGGAAAGTAGCGAAAGAAATCCCACTGGAATCCACTATGCCCATAGTGTGAAGAATACGGTGACATTCCTCTAGAAATCCAAAGGCATCTTCTGATGCTAATCTACTGAACACTAGGGGATCATACTTCTTTAACCTCTCAAGTCTCCGCTACTCGTCCTCTGAAGCAGCTGACCCATCCTCGGGCTGAACTGGCACTGCAGGCGGTGCGGGAATAATCTCGGGAGCCTAATCATCCTGCACTCGCTGCTCAGGACTATGGACGGCAGGAGTCTATGCTCCTCCCCCGGCCTAGGATGTGGCTGCGGCAAGGGGAAGCAACCCTGCCTGAGCTAAGGTGTTGTACATGCTCATGAACTAAGCCAAAGTCTTCTGTAGCGCTAGAGTAGTAGTGGGAGTAGTAGGTGTGCCTGGTGCTTAGGCTCCGGCTAGATCTGCTAGTGGTACCTCGGCGGCAGCTCGCACAGGTGCTATGGCTGCACCACGTGCGTCTCCTCGACCTCTACCCCGGCCCCGGCCTCTGATGGCAGCAGTAGGGGGCGTGGGTGCCTGGTCAACCCGTGTAGCACGTGTCCTCACCATCTATGAGATAATAGAAGATAGAAGTTTAGAATTGATGTCAAAAATATCGCACGACAAGGAATTCAAATGAAATGAAGATTTTTCCTAAACAATTACATAGCCTCTCATAGATAAGTACAGACGTCTCCGTACCGATCAACGAGACTCTAATAAACCGACCTGTGTCCTGTGACTCCTATGAACCTAGAGCTCTGATACCAACTTGTCACGACCCCGGTTCACCCACCGTAAACATATCGTTATGGCACCTAGTTCTTATAACTAGGTAAGCCTAACAATGCAGAAATCCAATATAATTCACGGAAATAATTAATTTAAACTGAACATATGTAAAAT
Source organism: Nicotiana glauca (assembly GCA_026770625.1). Classification (NCBI taxonomy): domain Eukaryota; kingdom Viridiplantae; phylum Streptophyta; class Magnoliopsida; order Solanales; family Solanaceae; genus Nicotiana; species Nicotiana glauca. The sequence goes on from MU703823.1 coordinate 51,593, forward strand.
AATAGCTACATATAAGGCCGATCTGCCTACACAACTATAAAGATAATCGGAAGTCTACAACTCCATCCTAAAACCCGAAAACTCACGGGAACCACAAGCTAATAGAACACAGTACGCAGCAGTAACTCTAGAATATCTAAACATTTGAGAGAAAAGGAACAAATTAAATGCTAAAGATGGAACAGAATAAAGACTCTTGGTGTGCGGATGCGGCATATATACCTCAAAGTATCCGTGTATCTCCTCGCCTCAAGTGTAGTGCGCTTGAGTAGAGGTACCTGGATAATCTTCACATGAAAAACATGCGCAGAAGGGAATGAGTACACCACATCGGTACTCAGTAAGTGCAAAGCCTAACCTCTATCGGGTTGTGACGAGGAAGGTCAGGGCCCTACTGAGATGAAACATACTGAATAAGAAGATAACGAGAGCAGTTTAAATGAAGTCTACAATGAGAATCCAAACCAGATAAATAAAGAAGGACAGTAATAGAAAGAAAAGGCAACAATACAAGGAATACTGCTCTCAACAAGGAATAATAGTCGGGGATCTCTTGGTATCCTCATCATATACGCTGGGGATCTCTTGGTATCCCGAGGATCTCTTGGTATCCTCATCATATGCACCAGGGTTCTCTTGGTATCCCGAGGATCTCTTGGTATCCTCATCATATACGCTGGGGATCTCTTGGTATCCCGAGGATCTCTTGGCATCCTCAATGAGTAAGCCGGGGATCTCTTGGTATCCCAATATATATAGAAATACATGTACCAGGGATCTCTTGGTATCCCGCGCCCTCAATCCAGTATATATCAAGTACAATGGGATCTCCCGGGAAGCCGTCCCGTAGTCCAAATCAAACACACAACAACAACAATAACTCATAATCTCAGAATAAATGCTAAAATTCGTACAAGTAATAGTAAATTATAGCCTAACATTCTTCACAGATACAAATAGTACAATTAAACAATTAAGCAAGTAAATCAGCTAAACATGCTTCTCTAAGCTAACACAGGTTTAAACTTACTGTCTAAAATGAACAAGTAAACAGGAAATCTCAATTTAAATACTTCAAGTAGAAAGGGGTTTACAACAATTAGCTCAAGTACGCGCTCGTCACCTCACGTATGAGGCATTCAAATATTCAAAGATCATGTCCTAAGGGGAAAGGTCCCCCACACAAGGTTAGACAAGCCACTTACCTCGAACCGGCTCAATAATCAACTAGGAACCATGCCTTTGCCACGAGTATCAGGCTCTAAATGGCCTAAATATATTCAATTCAATTACATATCGTAAATAATATTGTAAACAACTAATTCCACTATTAAACCTAAAGCTAGGCGCAAAAATAGGTAAAAATGACCAAAACTCCCCTCAGGCCAACGCCTCAGAATCGCATGATTTTCACATTTTCACTCGTACTCTCACGAGTCTAACCATATAAAAATCTCCAAAATCGGAGGACAAATGCCTACTCAAAATCCAATAGTTTGGTCAAAGAAGTTTTCCCCCATTTTGATTCCAAATTCGATATTAGATGAAGGATTAAGCTATATATTGATGGAATACAACTAAAAGGAATTAAGGAAATGTTACCCAATGATATTCTCTTCAAAACCCACTCAAAATCGCCCTCTCTCGAGCTTCAATTGATTTTTCCAACTTTTGAAACTCAACCCTCGAAATTCCCTTTTCTGAACAGGTGTTTCCGCTTCTGCGGAATCCAAGCCGCTTCTGCGGTTTTCATTAAAGGGCTCAGGGGCCGCATCTGCGATGGGAAACTCACAGGTGCATAACCGCATCTACGGTAAAATGTCTGCACCTTCAGATAAACTGAAGAACCCAAAAACCCATATCTGCAATGGCCCAGCCGTTTATGCGGCTCCGCACCTGTGGAACCCAAACTGCAGGTGCGGTTATGACAGAAGACAGAAGCCTTCAGCAATTCATTCAACTCCAAATTCTTTCGCCAACCACCCGAAATCATCCCGAGGCCCCCGGGACCTTAACCAAAAGCACCAATACCACCTAATACCTTATTCAAACTTTTTCCAATCTTTAAAACACCTAAAACAACACCGGAAACCAGATTTAATCAATGATTCAAGCCTAAGGACTTTAAATTTCTTCCAAATACGCTTTCGATCAAAAACCTAACCTAAACACGTCCGAATGACCTGAAATTTTGCAAATATATCCCAAAAGACATGACAAAGCTATTGCAACTTTCGGAATTGTATTCCGACCCTCGGATAAAAAACTCACTATCGGACTGGAAACTTCAAAAGTACAAACTTCGGCATTTCAAGCCTAAATGAGCTACGGACTTCCAAAATACAATCCGAACACGCTCTCAACCCCGAAATAACCTAACGGAGCTAACAGAACCATCAGATTTCCATTCTGAAGCCGTCTTCACACTGTTCTGATTACGCACCATTTTTCAACTCTTAAGTTCTCATTTAGGGATCAAGTGTCCCAAAACACTCCGAATCCTAACACCGAACGTTCCGACAAACCAAAATAGCAGAAATGAACTTAGGGGAAGTAGTTAATGGGGGATAGTTGCATAAATTCCAAAAATGACTGTCCAGGTCGTTACAATATATATATATATATATATATATATATATATATATTTGAATTAAAAGATAATTTTAAATTTATAGATAAATTTCTAAAATTCCAATTTAAATTCGAAATAAAATTTATCTTTTTTAATCATGTTATCATAATTAATTCGGTTAATTATCATATGCAATTATGTTAGTAACTTTTGTTATTTTTACTAATTATTTAAATACTGCTTCGCCTCTAGTAAAAAAAATTTCTCCATATAATTATAAAATTTTTTCACATTTAAAATCCTATAAGTACAGTTCTTTGAAATACTTTAGCTAGATTTGAATGAAACAAAATTCTTTTAAATTAAATAAACGTAATATATAGGATACACGTCTATGTTTATCTAGATAAAAAAAGGGGTTTACAAAATCAAATAAAAGTTTACTTATACATATAATAAAGTAAACACACATGTTGGAGAAAGAAACATCACAAAATCAGTGATCAATATTAAATAAAAAATGTTTCTTTTTTCTTCTTGAAGAATATTTGTTTGAAGAGTCAATTTGCATAAATGGACATCAGAAAAATAACAAAATTTTGGCTATACAATTTCTATCATTAATTTCAATTTAGCACATTCAAGGAATTGAAGGATATAAGCTGAAACCCCTTCAGTTAGCTGTAGTCAAGCCAATATTGCAAGGGTATAATACTTTTTTCGTTGAGGAATATTAGTTTTGAATCATTAGATTATGTTAAAGGTATTTTTTTTAAACTTAACAAGAGAGAAATTGGTTTATAATTGATAGTTTCTATAGCGTATTTTAAGTGTAAAAAAGAATATATATATAAAGAAAAAATTGGTACGATGTGAAATATTTTCTTTAAATGTAAATAAATTATTTCGAAAAAACTCTTTACTTTTTTTTAATTCAAAGATAATAAAAAGGTAAGATATTGTTTAACATTAGTAGAGAGTTTTAAAATTATTATAATAGAAGTTATATCATGGATAAACTCAAAAGACCGAACTCTTATGAAATATTTACGTAATATCCAGCCATATTTATTGTTTACTTTTATAGCTAATATAAAATGATGATATACCGACAACACACGATTATACACATATTATATATGAATTATATATAACTTATACATCATTCAATTGTTTAATTTAAGTGGTTGGGTGAGCACCTATTTAGGCTTATTAATAAAGCCAAAAGAAAAATATGTAATAATTTCAACCAAAGACTAATAATATAATTAAAGTTCATATGTAGACAATTTTTATTAAAACTCATCCTTTTATAGTGAAATAAATTAATTTTTTGTAACAAAAGAAATAATCACATAAAAAATAAGATATGTGAGCACGCGATTTTTACCCCAAGCAAATTATTCCAAAAATGTCAAATAAAATGATTTTACAATTTTAAAAATTTTGTTGCATCCTTTTATTAATCGGTCACATAATAACTCATATTAAAAAGACAAAAAATGTATATGCATTAAGATTTGCAATTTTACATTTTTTTTAGTATTAATGTATTTTCGAAAAAAAAAATAGATAGAAGAAAAATCGGAAAAAATAGTTTTCATTTTAGCTTTTATTGTTTTAATTGAAAATTACTACAAAATGGTTAGTAAAATAATTTTTAGAGTTTAATT